>CAJVPJ010000924.1:0-14512 GCA_910592205.1 Paraglomus occultum | reverse complement strand
TTAATATTTTGAACCAAATAAGACAAAAGACTGCCATTGTTAGCATATTGCATAACAATCATGTACTCCTTTGTCTCTGGGTCTTGTGTGACTCCATAAACTTCAAGGAATAAATAATCTGAACACTTGGCATGATTTCTGAACTATTTAAATAGAGTCAGCTTAAATATCACATTGATTAATACTACCAATCATTGCTTACCTCAGAAATAAATAATTCCGGCATTTCATCAAAATTTTTAAATCGTTTGAGTACAACTGTTTCCTTATGCAGGGGTAACCCCCTATGCATACGCTTTAATTCCAAATGCTTTTTATATTTGGCAGTATAAACTGTTCCGTAACCACCAAATCCGATCTGTTTAATATCAAAAAAGTCGCTATATTGCATGAGCTTTACGTATTCGTTATTTCGTATAACCCTGTCCAGTATGGGATATACGTCGTAATAGAAAACTAAATAATAATCCCGAGTAGATGGCTCCTGAGTGATTCCAATGATCCAAACATTATCGGGTGTTAATATCGTCGGGTATTCCTTAGTTAACTATTTTGAGTAAACAGAATACGTTATAACTTCAGTTTAAACGCATAATACGTACTATCGATTACATTGCTTACACGTGAAATAATTTACCTGATAAAAATCCGATAATTGTTCGTCAACCATTTTTTTGAGTGTTACGGTCAATTTATTCCATTCTGCTATATGTGTGCATCCATGGCGTAATGGCGTCATCTCTTGTACATTTGTTAACAGGGAATACTCTATCCATTGTATATACGCATCATATACGGCAGTTGTATTATTCCATGACTCTATGATAAATGAATCCAATGACTTGTTGCCAGTCGTCCAATCAGGAGGTGTTGGAGCTTTACAATCGAAACAGAATGTGCTTATCTTGGGGTTTATTCGCTGCATACACGCCAGACATAATCTACGTCCATAATATTCTTTTATTAGATAATACTTTTGTTTCTTTGTATCGTATGTAAATCCGATGGTAACCCAAACATCTTTGTTAAGAATATCCGGATGCTCGTCACATAACTAGTGGAAATGATGCATAATAAGATGTCAATATTTATTTAAACTATTCAATAAACATTAAAAACATGACGCATAAGTAAATAGTTTACCTTGGCATAATATAAATTATGTGTCTCATCTGTTATCTTAAGTGGAATCAATTTAACATCTGCCCAATTAGAAGCAGGTAGACCATCATGCAAGCTTGCGCAATCTCCCCCATCCCAAATACAATCTCGTGGAATCCATTCCAAATAGGCGTCATTTGGTGAGTTTGTTTGTAGTTGAGATTTCTTAATAAAGTCATCGAGTTGGTGATTGTTGCTAGTCCACCCATCGGATAATTGTTTATAACCACAAATGCACCACACGGGACTACATCGGAGTATTCCACATGTGGAGCAGAAGCCATATCGAGAATAGCAATGGTAAAAGTGTTTATGAGCAACCATGTAATAGTTATCGTCATTAGACTTGGTGAATCCATATATGAGTTGGTTGCGTTTGTTAAGCCATACGGAGTATCGTCTAAAGTTATTGTCATTGTTATTGCACTTGTGTGTTGGAAGTGAGTATATTCTAGCAAACTCACTCACAACTGTTGCTGTACATTCTTCGCCACTTCCAAGTAATACCAGCGTTATTGTCTCATCATCATGAATAGCGTAGTAAACGTTGTCAATTTGAGTAGGCTTTACGTTGGTGATTTCCTCGTAAGGTATCCAGTTGAGTCCTAAGTTTTCATTTACGCTTTCCAAGGAGGATCCAATCAAGTTGGCAACGGCTGGATTATTAGCAAATAACGACATGGTAATAGTTGAATTAAAAAATCTTATCTCTCAAGTTAAAGTGTCAACCCTTAATTGTGTTACATTGCACGCAAATCGATCGGGCCTCGAGTCTCAATTTGTATACCGTACGATAAGTTTACATTTGTAGGGTTCCTAATCGCTGCTGTTTTGGAGTCTGATAAAGATGTGCTGTTTCTCGATAATGGTGGTATTGATGTATTCAACTGAGCTTCGCCCTCTTATTATCAGTATTGATATGAGTTATGAATAGTGATTGATAATATATTAGTTATTGGGCTATAAAGTGTTGAGACGTAAGAACATAATCAACATTTCTAGACTTAATCCTTAATCTTCGTATGATGGAAGATTTAAGTTTGTTGTTGCCAAGTCAGAAATCTTTTTCTCTGCGCTTGAAAAAGCGTAATTTTCTTTTTCGTGGTTTGCTTTGTTTTCGAGATTGGGAATGTTCGTTTACAGTTGTAGCACATTCTCCCGAATCTGAGTCAGCTTCCGATGGTTACTGTTTTCAGGGGTGAGTGCAACCTTATGAGTTTCGTAGATTGCATGATTTTGAATGGTGATTGATATAGGCAGTGGAAGATTGTCGTTAGTGGTTATGAAATCGAAATTGTGTAATTCAACGTATAGCACGTTCTCGTGTGCATCTAATTCTCCCACGAATAAAATCTTGGAGCTTAATCTGGCTTTTTTAGTCCGCTCAAAGAGGTTTTTCTTGGTAACGTGATGATGGAATAGTATTTCGAATTCGGCCGATTTTACAGAAGAGCGACTTCGACTTCCTGAAACGTATTGTGTTGATTGACAATGAAAACAGCATATTATTCTGTATTTGAGTAGTCGTTTTTATAGTGCCGACAACCTTCAAACAAGTCCGTGCTCGTGGAACGCTTGTCGAAGATTTTGAAGAGCATGGGTAAATAGAGTTAGTTGACGATCATACACTCCTCGTCAGCATTTCTCGTGAACGTGACATTTGTATGCATTTATCTGTGGATGAAACGTTAGAAAATATGATTAGGTGGCAACAAAGACTTGGTAAACTGAACGCTAAGTGAAGAGACATACGGTAATGGTATTGTCGTTTAAGTAGTGATTTCTGCATACTTTTAAATGGACACACGAATAGGTTGATCAGCAAAGTTGAAGAATATGCCGTTAGCTTTAAGCCATTTGCCTTCGAATTTGGGTTGTTCATCGACAGTGAATACGTAAATTGCTGTGGATCTATATACACGAGCGAGCTTTTTTTTAAAAGTTATGTATGGGTGAAAAGTTGATGTGTTGATGAGCATTTGCAAAGAAGAGGGTATATATATATAAAAATATATAATGTGGTCTGGGCCAGTCCGATTTTGGATTGGGGATTTCGTTACGGGCCAGAAAATAACCATAATTAAATTAGGTCGGAAAATTTAATTAGTCTTATCAGTAGATCGCACAATAGATAAGTTTGAGGCAGCATATTTGCAAACTGCAGTCATAGGTATGGCTGAACGACATAAAAATTACTATATAGGAAAGTGTCGAATCGTAGGTGGCCCCAAGTTCCAATTTATTATCCTATGATTATGGTAGCCTTAATAATGTTGATGAGATCGAACAATAAATAAAATAATGTTATAAAAGTTACAAGTCCATATTTTTTTAACGCAAATCATAAATAATTTGTATTGTTAGATATGATAAGAAATTTACGGTAACAATAACATAGCGTAATTTTAATCCGTATTAATATGGAAAAAACTGAACAATAATTATACAAATAATATTGTGAAACGATTACAAATCTTGATTTAAGTATGAGGCGCATTAACGCGAAAAATAAGTACAAGCGTTTACTTGAGACAAGTTTATTTTTGATCAAGTCAACGAAAATAATAATATATTCCTACTGTACTGTCAGATTTTTAATTAGTTTACTCATTTTTGAGGAGAAAGGTAGGGGGAAAAGAAAAGATGTAGAGGAAAAGGAAACCCGTAATTGATAATTGATTGACGTGGTAAATTAAAAAGGAAATATGCAAACCAACTTGTAGTAATAAGTTGGGTGTAATAGGTAGAAATTTTTGTACACTATGAAAAAAGAGTTGAAAAGGGCATATAAATAACGATTTTATTTATTTTTATTTATTATTTTTTGGAAAATAGGCAGTTGAGCATGGATTATTCTACTGTAATTGCAAAGAAAATGACAAGGCAGAAATTTTAAGCAAAATCTATTATTATGTTCTACTTAAAAAAAGATGTCAATATTATTCCATAAAAAAAAATTTTTTTTCTAATTTTCTTTTGCTCTAAAGACATTGGCTGAATGTTGCTTAGTTGTCGTTATATAAATGATATAAGAACATGATCGATATAATGACCGTTTCATTGTACTACGGAATGAATATAGTTAAATGTGTGGTGTTTATTAGATATAATTATAATAATAAAGGAATCGAACTAGCAGAAGGTTGTATATTCAATCAGTCGCTGCTTTATTTTCTAGTCGACATGCATGTGTCTGTTGGACGAATTTAAAAATAAATATTGTCGTCGTTGAATTTTATTCAGTTACTATTACTATACGCTTTTAGGTATTTCACTGACTCACACTGCAGACGAATTTCACTGCCTTACGTTCTGTTACTTCGGCTTGGAGCTTTATAAAGTTTATATTTAGCTTTATAAACAATAAATATTGTCAGAAAATCAAATAATTTCAAAGATACAATTCCGTGGAACAATCTCAAACAAGTACATGAGAGCTAGACGATGGGATAAAGGTCGCTTACATATCTTCTTAATCCCCAATTTGATAAGGCGATAAATGTCTAAATGGTGATTGCCTAACTACTGGGGTAGTTCAATAATATACTGACGAGAATCAATTTCTGATTAGGGTTGTCAGATAAAAAGACAATGCGTTCAAATTGGTCAGTTTCATAAATGCCAGATCAAGTTCTTTAAAAGGTTTACGACACGTTGAAATACAATTGAAAGAACTGCAAGCTGTTTGGATTGGAACAAATTAATGTTCGTGACGCTCTTCTCTTTCTCATGCAATAGAGACGGCAGTTGGCGCATCGCTTGAGGTCTTGTCAGAATATTACGATGCGGCAGCACTTTGGTGTCCAATAAATCATTGTCGTAAAAAATGTCCACTACGCGTAATAAAACAATGCCTATAAATATGCAAACGAGTTTATTTTTATTGATGATCTTTTTGAAACAATGGCCTAATGATAATGAAATAATTGAAGCAGTACTCAATAGTAATAATAATGATGAAGAAGAAGAAGAGGAGGAGGAGTATAACGAAAGTATTTCTCATAATAAAGTTGTCAGTAAAATCAATAATATTCTCCGTTTTATCAATCAAACAATGACATTAAGGTAGATGGGTCTTTTATTCAAAGGCTATGCCGTTTTTTAAAAAAAAAAGACAGAATTAAACGCAAACGGCAGATGATTCTAGAGAACAAATAAAGTTTCGCTATCGCCGTCAAATAAGGACTGTCTTATAACGGGTGACTCTCGATATGAGAAAGGAATTTGCCAGGACCCGATCACTTTCTTATATCGAGAGCCATCTCCGTCACATCAAAAATGTTTCTATCTGCCCATAATAATAACGCGACAAAGACACTCGGAATCTCTGCAATATATTACGTCATTGGTCCAAGCAAGGAAAGATAAATTTCAAGACCTCAAAAGCAGGAACAAGACTGTACGAAGTTTCAAAGTACTTTCCCGATGATACCAGTTCCACCAGCCCCACCAAGAAAAATTACGCGATCACACGAGGGTGTACAGCTCAAACAAAAGCAAGACTTTGAGAGGCAAGGCATTGGATCAGGTGGAAAGATTGTGGTTATCCATCGATTATGTCAATTCGCGTACGAGCTCCTCAAATACGCGCTCTCCCTCCACGCTACGAAACTCGTGGTTTTCTTTGACAATTCAACGACCGACGAACGTAAGCTATCCGAAAATATCATTGCCATCAACACCGTCTTCATCTGCAAAATGCAAGGAAAAGAGCCGCGCAACATTGAAGAAAAGAAAAAAGGTCTCGACGATGAGAAAAAAAAAAAAAGAAAAACAGACGAAAGTGTGAACAGGACGCTGAGCGTGAGATTGTACCCGAATCATTCTCAGAAACGACTGCTGAAGGGATAGGATTGGTGAAATTGATCTATAACACCGCCATTGAATACCTGCAGGAAAGACGTTTCCTGATGAATGAGATCACTGAGAATCACGGTAATAATATTTACAAATGTACAATTGTAGCTTGATTATAAATAGGGATGTAAACGAAGCGTGGGGGGTGTTCCTTCGCGGTTACTATATGCGTGCAATATGTAGGAATTAGTAATCGTGCTTAGCAACGTCTAGTATTAATTATTATTAACAATCCATCCGAAGAGCTGCAGTGATTGTGACAGGAAAATAATTAAACAAATTGCATTATAAAGCATACATCACCCTGACAGCAAATAATTCTTTGCCAGGGAATGCAATATCCGCAAAAGTCAGATATAGACAAGAGTGAATTGGCTCCCCCAAGACAAATTAATTTGCAAGGTTATTTTGGCTTAGTCCTATTAAGAAACAACTCAATTTATTACGTAATTATCTTATTGAGTTCGCCTGCATAATTCCATAATACCTTTATTCTGCGTATTAAATTACAAATCACCTTTTGCGAGACTTTGCGTCACGATGTCTATCGTAGCTATCCTTTCTACGTCTCTTCCTGTATCTCTCATCTTCACTTTCAGATTCAGATTCAGATTCAGATGCAGTTTCAGATTCAGACTCGCTCTCACTTTCAGTTTCAGAACCACTTGCATCCGAGTCGGTCTCTGATCCTGGTGACGAGGAAGAATCATCTTCATCTGAGCCAGATGAAGAAGAAGAGAGTTTTCTTTTCTGCGTCATCAACAATTTTGGAGCATTCTATTGAGCATAAAAGAAAAAGAGAGAAGTCAAGTCGACAAAGCCATAAACTATAACGAATGCAGGGCTTTCAAGAGTCGTGAGTTCACACAAACACTGTACATGTGATGCAGATATTAAAATTACGGCGACAGACGATCATTCATAGTTGTGTCACATCACATCGACATGTACTTGTCATAACTGTTCAGGAAATTACTATATATTGACTCTGAGGGAGTATATAAGCTGAAAGTGATTGTGTCTATTCTTTCTATTGATCGTATTCCATTGACTTACCTTCAAATGCTCTCTTAACTCTTCGGTCAATGCACCGAGCCCAATGCTGGTAAAGTAGTTGATAGCAAATCGCATATTTTTCGGATTATCTGTCGGGAATAGTCCACCAACGAATGGCTTCATCTCGTCGCTTTGCAATCTCGTCCTCAACTTCATTACTCCAAGGTTGCTACTTAATTCTTCAAAAAGAATCTTTACAAAGATTCTCGAACTGCTGGTTGTGTCCTCCTCAGTCAATTGGATAGCCTTCATTACCTCCCATGAGATTGCATCTGTGGCAAGAAGATGACCGAAAAATTTGGAAATTTGCCGAAGACGATTTGTTTCGTATCGATGGATTGTCGTAAAGTATTGGACAAAACATTGCTCAAAGGATCTAGCCCAAACAATGTTCAATTTGGAGAGGCGCTCTCCAACTAGTCCGAAAAATTTCTCATAAGTGCGTTCTTGTGAACAACATTCTATTATCATGTTGGCGAGCTCCAGCTAGGAATTGATAAATGTAACACATTATCATTAGTATTAGGAGATCGATATAGTTATATTAATGTAATAGTTAAAAGCAATAAATAGAAAGATTTTATATTATTGCCTCACTTCAATTCAACTAACCTCTTGTCCTTCTTTTATATTTAATTTCATAAGTTTGTGACAACATTCTTCGTAATCTACACTTGATTTTATTGTCAAATATATTGTTCTTCTCAAATGTATTATGTTTGTATTAGTTCGATCATGAATTTCAATCTGTTGAGCAGCATCTAAAATAACAGACATCATTATCAACTCTGTATCATTTTGAAAAAGAAATATGCATGTTCATGCAAAACATTTACTCACCTTGGACGACGTTTTCATCGCTATCCTCCTCACTATCCTCATCGCTATCCCCTTCACTGTCTTCACTATCGTCCTCATCTTCGCCCAATATCTGTTTTTTTATTTCCTTATACTTATCTTCGTTTGTTAGGTAATCGGGGTCATATCTGAACACACCCAAATCCTCCTCCACATCCAACTCATCGTCAAGCGCAAGATGATGTATACACTGTTCGCCTTCCTCTACCAAATCCAGACCGTCCGGTATCATTGGATTTTCCTTGTATTTGTCTTTGCGTAATTGGAAAAGCACTTCAATCATATACTGCACTCTTTTATCTATACTACCCTCGTGAAGAATAGCACGAAAACGATCGTATACGCTGTTGTTAGCCTTTGGATTAACTTCAGCAAGAAGTGCACCTACTTCCCGCATAAAGCCAACAGCTATTTCGACTGAATCATTGGTAGGGCGTTCGAGAAGAAGGACAAGAATTTGGAGAGCGACTAGTTCGTCCAATACGCTTTGATTACAGAGATGCGCTAGGAATGTAGTCGTTGCCAAGCAGGCTGTCTGTTATGGTTGACGTATGTCGGTTAGTAAATCGAGCGGACATTCTTTAAAGAATTCATTTGATCGAGTCCAACTTAGAAATCCAAAAGTTCCAATGGCTTATTCTAAAGATTTACCTTATCATTTCTTCGATACGCCTTCCTAAACTGCACAACTAACCTCGTGCATAGTAATGCTCCTACTTGCGGAAATTTCGTATTAACAACAGAAACTAATGCGGCATACACAGGAGTAAACGGTAATGATGCAGCTTGAGCTTTCATAATAGATCGTGCAAAAAGACCGCGACCACGAATAAGATTCTCATTTATTAATTCAAATATAATATTTTTTATGTTTGATGTATTAACCTGATGGGTTAGTAGAGAAGACAATATTTTATTTTAGCAAAGCGTTGCAAACTCTGAGAAAAATCAGAACAAAGGCCATATGTAATTTGAATAAAGACCTTGTTGATCAAACCGTTTATACTCTTTTTCAGAGCTTCCCAAGTTATGCGCTGATATTCTGCCGAGTTCTTATCAGTAATCTGCTGCTGCATCATTCGCAGGCGCGCCGGCGGTATGTAGACACCACCGGCGCGAGTGTTTATTAGAGTCGTTTCGGTTTGTGCAGTCGACATTGTGTAAGATCTATAGCGATGTGATTGAGGTTTGGGTTGTAGAGACTCGCATACGACAACGCAACAAATACACTACGCCACAAATTACTTTTTAGGAAGTTCAAAAAATTCGACGCCACAGTTTAAAAAATCTTTAAAGATTCGCTTTGTTATTTGTTTGTAAAATAAAAGTTCCTCGCAATAGTCATTTGTTTGTAAAAGAAAAATCTTACAGTACAAATATTATTACCGCCATATTAATATATCAATTTCAAAATACAAATCGTATTATTATAAATGGTTTATTTTAGATTAAATGTTCGCAATAGATAATTCTGTAATACCGCAAACGCAACTATTTGATTATCTCAAAAAAATAACCATTGAATTAGCCTCAGTCGATACATTTACTCTGCGGTAGTCTAGTCTACGATTCCCTCTACATACTCAATGTACGCTCATTCCATCTTTCTCGGCTTAAACCTCAACATCAGTTCATAGCATTGATTCACAGATTCGCATTTGTATTTTGGCACAGTATCGGGTGTGGCCAATTCGGGATCATATTTACGGAATATCAAAGCAACAATGGTTTTCAGTTCTGTCATGGCCAACTGCCTTCCGGGACATATGCGCACACCACCTCCAAACATTTCAAGCGAGTATCTATCAATGTTATGGCTGTTGGGTTCCAAAAAGCGGTCAGGATTGAATTCCTTTGGATTAGACCAGTGTTTGGCGCTGTGTTGAATTCCAAGGGTGGAAATTACTATTTGCTGACCTTTCTGTATAAGTGGAATTATAGATATAGCAATTAGAATGGGAGTATTGTTTATCATAATTGACATGTGGTCAAACCGTATTTTTTTTTTACCTTGATGGAATATCCACCGATTACATCATCTTCTTCGGCCACACGGAGATTTATAGAAGTGACAGGCATGAGTCGACCAGTTTCCTTAATGACAGCGTCAGTATATACCAATTTACTCAAATCGTCATATGTGATTGGACAAGAAAGATCCGTTCCGAAGACCGTGTCAAGTTCTTGTCGGAGACGTGCTTTGACTTCTGGGTGCTTGATTACAAGGTAGACTATGAAGCAAGTCAAATTTGCCGTCTGTTTATTCGACAATTTGGACGATTTTAGTAAACATATAATCTGTCAATATTATACGACAACATCTTTTATCATACTGCTTACCGTATCAATACCACCACCCAGCATTTCTATCATACTAGCTTTAATATCTTCGTCTGTCATTGGCTCTTCGATGGTACCGTCCACCCGCTTCTGTGTCATATCCTTTGGTGTATTTACTGTAATCATCAATGTCAAGAAATCGGATTTCAATTGATTCTTATCCTGAATCTTTCTAATGTCTTCTCTTTTTTTTTGGATAATTTTCATCACGAATTCATGAAGCCAGTTTAGATTGTCCATGTGTTCTTTTGACTGACTACGTCCAGTAGGGGTTTTGGTGCGAATTATTTCAGGTGTGAGGATAAAGTATTTTATGGTGCTGGTAAATTTTTGTAATGCGGTAATGAATTTATCCGCTTCCTTGACCACTTCTGGAGGATATGGAGCTGGTTTGGATGGATTATAAGAGTTATATAATGAAGCCATCGTGCAAGCGTGCTGGTCCATTGCTATAAGGAATGTCATGTCTGCGGTAAATCGAGGCATCCAATCAGCAAAATTGAACTCTTTCTTGTCGAAGCCCAACTCCATAAAATATCCTTCCATATTGGCAAAGGCCTGCTGAACCCATTCTGTGGCTTGCCTAGAAAACTTTATTGTAGTAAGCGTCTGAGCGAACATTTTTCTATAAAAGTGCCATCGTTCTTTATTTCTATTAAATGCGATTCCATTAGATGATAGTCCTATTTCATCAATTCCGCTGTTGGGAAGGTTTCTGATAAAATACTTGTTGTTTTTTGATGCGGTCAATATATTTTCGACCAAGTCGGCTCGGGCCAGCCAAAGTTGTCTTTCGCTGCCGATATACACTTCCCATATGTCACCATATTTAGCTTGGGTTTCCAAGACCCACTTGTTAAAGTCGCCACTAAGAATTATTTGAACGACATTGCCAATTAAGGGCAGTGGAATTGGACCAGGGAATGGAGTTTCGCGGGTAAAATATAAGTAATAGAATCTAGTAATGTAAAGTATTAAAAGGGTACCGAATAGAATTGAGACATCCCAAAAAGAGAGAGAGAAAATTAGATGTGTCAATGTTGGCATGACGAATAAATGAATAAACCCGGTCTTTTTTATGTTTTATAGAAATAAAATTGGATACGTGAAATCGACCATCGACACGCGCCTTTTATAACAGACAAAATGACACCCATATTAAGTTTGACCGATGGGTAACTATGTTGCCAACCAATGAGGTTTATCCAGCATCCTTGCATAAAGAATTTCCCGGTAATTATATAACTGTTGAAAATAGCTAGCCAAGCATTACGTAAAACTGTAATATTGTCCTCTTTTCCTGTAAAGGGACGTTATCCGGTATATCTGATTGTCTGTGCGCAAATCCAACGCACCCTGAAAGTCATTCAATCGATATGAAGCATTTTGTGGTTAATTGCAAAGTTACACATGAAATGTGTCCACCAGAATTAGAATCTCACACAACATATTTGAAACTGAAACCATGAATAAATGCGAGTGATCTGGTTAATTAACGAGAGCGCCAAACAAAACCTTTACTCGTTTAAAAACAGAAAAACGATATTTCTTTTGTGCGACTCTCTCACATGTTCGTTACGTAACTTTGTATGCTAGCACTAGCATGCGAACAGCCAAGATTATACTAAGAATTGTGCTTTTACCAAGACATGCGTGAATAATAAACAAATAGAAGCAACACAGTGGAATAACAAAACTCCACTCTCATAAAACACGCAAATCAAATCGCAGATTAAGATAATGGAAAAGGCTTGCGAGTAAGTCTTGAAGTTGCATATCCTGCTCAACAATTACACATCAGCTGAGCATAATATTTGTTTTCAATTGTTAAGAGCAATCATAAAACCGTGGTCAAAAAATCCTATCTACATAACAATCATTCAAAGTATCTTCAATTCAACTATAACATTACTAATTACAATTAATATTAATAGTTGTCGCATGCCAATCTTTATTAGAGATGGAATGTTTTGTTCGGATAAACAAAATATCGTTATATACATGCATGGCTCTGAGTCAGGAATACAGTGCTTTTTTTTTGTTATACCGTTCCGTTAAATGCAATTGGTGATCTCAGTAATTGTGCCACCCACGTGGGGGGAGCAAAGTTCACCCGAGAATATCATCGTAGTACTAACTACGGAAAATTGAGCAGACGCTTGCTATTCTATGCCCAACTCTTTGTGGTTTAATTATGTATGCTAGACTTTGTCAAAAAAGAAGAAGAAAACCTGTGGATAAAATTAGTATTAGAGAATCATTGGTAGGCTTTCAAGGAAAAGTATAATAATAGTTTGAACCGAGTAAATTAGACTCGAAGACCTAAATCCAAAACATTGCTAATATTCCGCCAACTGTGAAGCATGTTATACATCAACGCTTTACCGATAAATGTTCAGATTAACTAACGCTAAAAAGAGTTTCTAACGAGGTTGAGGAAAAAGTCAGTTTAATTGCAAAATGAAGTAGTTGAGATGAATACTCTGTAGTAAGTCTCACTTGGCTTATTGCGAGAAATATCAGTATGTGTTTCTCTATCACATACAATTTATCGACATAGCTAAATAACAATTATTTAACTCCGCCCTTTTTGTGTAAAAACAATAATATAATACAAACCTGTTAAGTATCGATAATTTACAAATTGAGTTATTACGCGTTGAAGTTTTGCGAAAAATGGGGGTCGTTATTTACAGAACACATACGCTTGTCTTAAACTATACTTGGAGTAGAAGCATTAAAGAGAGAACTAGCGCCTCGTCTATGTTGCCAAAAACTTTATAGACAGTCAATGCTTCATACATACACACTCTCTATATTCTTGCGTTACACGGTTTTGTTCACTTTCCACTAAAATGAATCTCGCAATATATGCACACCTGTAATTTTCATGTAATTTTGTAACTACTATTATATGGGCTACTCGTACACACTAAAGTATTTAAATAAACCAAACATACGAAAGCTTACACAAGTATTATAAATTTTAACTTTGCGGTCGGAATAATTTACGAAGTGCCCTGTAACGACGTATCTATTGAAGCGCTTGACAAACTATCAGATATTTATATAATTGTAGTAAATTTATAACAACATTAAACAAATACCATGCTCCGCTAGAATAGTTTACTTCTTTTTGCAACAAAGAGCGAGTCGAAGAAATTCTTTCACAACAGCTTTGGCGCCCATAGGGCCCACAAAATCAATCATATAATTGTACTTGATTATTACAGTTAATTAATGCAACAACAATACCAATTTTTAGTCAATAACAGAGTAAACGGGTATTTTAGACTGCTGAAATTAAGATGGTCGAATTGTGTTGCGAACAAACGTTGTCGTTAATTAAAATTAGATGTGTTCTTACCAATCAGCCTGCGTTATCGTTGGATAGGATGTTTCGCAAGTCTTTTATTTAATAACACATAATCACTTCATTGTATTATTTATTTGTCAATTCTCTCGGTCTTGTCAAATAACTCCAAAGATACAAAAAGTATTAACAGCAATGCAAGGGTTAATCTAGTGCATAGAATAATTGTAACAAAATTATGGACAATGTTGATGACATAAATTACATTCTGCATGTTACACTCATCAAAGTGTGTCGCATCAAAGAAATAATCAACAAGCAAATTACTGGTGCTGAATAGCGACATTTTGTATCACAATTTTGACGTATGGAATCAAACAATAGACCAACTTTAATCTACATGTGTTTAATAAAAATTTGTTCTAACTAAAAGACACCGACTTTGCCTTGTTGTTGTCTTCAACTTACAACAAAATGGCAAAACATATGTTTTTAACCAAAAATCTAGAAAGCATCTTATTAATAAATAACATGGCATAATGTCTTAGTTATAACTTATACTGAACAGTAACATAGTAATTACTCTAATCTTCTACACAACAAGATTTACGTAAATTCTTCTCCGATGTTAAATTTACAATTTTGGCTCGAGTGCTGTTTTTTTCCCACAATACTCTATTCATTGCCTTTTCCCCCAGCAAACAAATTCTAGCAACCGTCGTATCACGGTTTAAAAATCTAAGTTACAGTATCAGATATCAATGCGATCTGATAAAATTTACGGTAATGTATAATAACTGTTTCGCACAGTTGCAAATAGTAAAAATGGTAAAGGGGAGAAGAAAAATATTTAGAGGTAAATCTCAAATTTGAACGCAAACTATGGTGCAGATCATCTAAAGCTCGAAATAAATTAACCAACTTTCA
>CAJVPJ010000923.1:0-14542 GCA_910592205.1 Paraglomus occultum | reverse complement strand
ATTATTTGATTAATCCGGATAAAAAGTTTTATGTTAACGGTTGTCATTCGGATGAGTCTTGGCAAGGAGTAAAGAAATTTTTTGTGAGAAAAGTTTTTTTTAGTGATTGTTGGCAATAATGTATCGAAAAATATGTTTGCAATTTTGTCACATCCGAAAACGTCTTTCAATATTATACTGTCTTTTCTCCTGCTCTCTATGCGTATTGATCATTGCAGCAGGATTCAATAACACGCACTGTAGAATGCGTTTCTTCCAAAAGTATTTTAATTTACATACTTGCGTTTTTGTTGAATGTAATCTGACACCACTTCTGAATGCTCGAAGAGTATTATGTGATGCATTCCGAACCGGAAGATACTATTGATAAACAGAATTGGCTTAAACGCACTTGAAACAATTGTAATCATATCAGCATTAATGCGTGCATACTCGGAATGTTGTTCGAATTGAAGAGCAAGCCGTCGACATGTTGAGGTATTAAGTTTTAGGGCAATCTACTGTTAAAAATTCTCTCTCTCTCTTTTATTTTTTTTCGTATTCGTTTTTATTGCTGATCGGATATATTATCTTGAAGTCAGATGGATTACACGATGGATAAATCGATTGATGGCGAGTACGTTTGATAGGTTGATAATCAGAAAATTTTGTTTAATTTGTACGCAGATCGGATAAATTGACAATAATATACAACACATTGACGTCATATAACTGAGGGCTAAGCCACTACGGACATTGATTAATCCGTATGGAATAATTGGGCCATCAATGTAGATTAGATAAAATTTCAGTCTGTGAAGGTTATTTTGTCGACAAGAGATCAAAAGATCAGATGCATTCTATACATTTGCATCTCGTCAATCGTTACTGGCTGATGAATAATCAGTATCTCCAGTGGAACACTGCGGTTGCTGCAATAGTTTTCGGGACATTCGTACCAGAGCGATGAGATAGACACTAAGAGTCAGTTCACATCACCGCCTTGAACTTTACTCCTACTAATAGGGCCCAGCAGCTCACGTAATTACGGGATTCTGTAGTGCATTTAATGTCTAATTGATAATGAGTGAAGCAAACATTGATTTAGCAATAATTTTTTCTGGAATTTTAGCATTCACAACTGATGCAGGGGAGGGGGGGGAGTTTAATTCATAGCTCGTATATAGCAAAATGATCTTCTTACTTTACTGTTACTTATAGCTTTCCTCTTCAATTCCGGTCTCAAATGCTCGGCACTACTTATATGCGCTGAGGCATCTTACATGCAAAGGATTACCAATAGAAACCGTTGTCTCTATTGATCAACAAACATCAACTCAAATTTGAAAGGAAACCCCTGTTTTGCATGCGTCTACAATTCAAACCTAATTACAAGTCGATTGAAGTTAAAGTTCCAAGAAAAATAGTCAAAATCTGCAATCTTCATGCAAATTTCATTTGATAATCAACTCCAATCATTTCGATGATCCAGGGGAGATTGCACAGCATCAGATAATCATTTTCGCTAATCCAGGAGAACAATAAAATAAAATAGAACAGACGCTGTATTAATACGAGCGTCCCAAATGCTCGAGTATTCAAAAAACGTTAGAAAGATAAACAATCCACGATTTTGTAATATGCATCATAGAAAACCATGTCAAAACGAACAAGCTTTAAATATTAATGTACTACAGAGATAAGAGATGCGAATGCCATTTCCATTCTAGTTTACACGTGGTAAGTTTGTTGCGTGCTTGTAAGCAAAATGTGTTTCATGAAATGATGGTATTTACCAGACCTTTTAAGACTGATTATGCAATGCAATAAGCTGCTTAGTGGAAGGCGTATTTTTATTCAGTAGTTAAAAAAAAGTTTGGTCAATATTGAATTGAGCTATTTTAAAGAGGTGCGTTTTGTATTAAGAATTTTAGCGGAGCTAACGGATAAGAAATTCCGTTCGGTGACGGTAAAAAAATTGTGGGGGCCACGTTCTTTTTTAAGCGACGTGACACAGACCACCTGACTCAAGGTTATGATCAACAAATGTTACCCGGACGGTAATTGACGGGAAAGGGTACATCTAGAATAGAACAGCGAGAAAACGCTAAACATTGTTGCGATGTTGAGCGTAATTAGCCATAGGTGGTAATTTTTAAACTAAAGAGTAGCACGACATTCACTCTTAAGGAACACAAGGTAAACACTGTAGACAATGTTAACACTTGTACTTGACTTGGAAATGAAAGTTTTGCATTACTGAATCAAAAAGTGCTAACTTTAATGAACATATTAAAAAAGAAACTTAATAACATCATTAATAATGCGAATCATAGATCTGAAACATAATCTTAACCCGAATATTCTCCAAATCCGAAGCTTACCTTTTTTAGAATAATCTTAAATACAACAAGATATCCTTAATACTACGAGCATGCTAGAATGTGTACATATCAATTACGATAAATTGATATGCCTAACCTACTTATCACCGGAGACAACGAATTTGGGAGTTGAAAGGTTTAATTTGGGAAGGCTCAGTTCTTGATCCGGAAGAAGGTATCCGTTTCCGCGGTCTAACCATACCAGAATGCCAAAAAGTGCTGCCCAAAGTCCCTGGTGGCGAAGAGCCTCTTCCTGAAGGTCTTTTCTGGCTATTAGCTACTGGCGAGGTTCCCACCGAAGACCAAGTAAAACAATTGTCTTTAGAATGGGCCGCTCGAGCAGCTTTACCCAAATTTGTCGAAGAGATGATTGATCTTTGTCCAAATACTCTTCACCCCATGAGTCAATTCTCTTTGGCTATCACTGCATTACAGCACGAGTCTAATTTTGCTGCCGCTTATCAGAAAGGAGTTAACAAGTCTGAATATTGGTCGTATGTGTTCGAAGATGCTATGGACTTGATTGCCAAATTACCAAATATCGCCGGGAGAATTTACAGAAACGTGTTCAAGGACGGAAAGGTAGCGCCCATCGAAAAAGACAAGGATTATTCCTATAATTTGGCAAATGTACTCGGATTTGCGGGCGATGCCCAGTTTGTCGAGTTGTTGAGATTGTATTTGACTATTCATTCAGATCATGAGGGTGGAAATGTATCTGCACATACTACGGTGAGGTTTATCGATCGAAATGAGAGATTAAGAGTTGTAAAAGATACCGTATTCGAGGCGTTTGTTTCTAATAATTACTTTCCGATACTAGAGACTTGTCGGCAGTGCCCTCTCTGATCCATATCTATCCTTTGCAGCTGCTATGGACGGGCTAGCTGGTCCGCTTCACGGGTAAGCTATTCTAACGCTACCTCGACCCCTTTCAATAATATTACACATCTCATTTCCAAAATTTATTGTCTCCTCAATTAGGCTTGCAAATCAAGAAGTCATCCGTTGGGTTCTCAAACTCCGTGACGAGATTGGTGAAAATCCATCTGATGATACAATAAAAGAGTATGTCTGGAACACGCTTAAATCTGGTCAAGTTGTTCCAGGGTATGGGCATGCTGTCCTTCGTAAGACTGTAAGTTTTTTCTGCCAACAATGATGAAACGGGATACTTGGTCAAGATTCGTTCTGATTGATATATTTTACTCAACGCGTATCACTTTACAGGATCCACGCTACATGGCACAGCGAGAGTTCTGTTTACGACACTTACCCAACGATCCACTTTTCAAAATCGTTTCTCAACTTTATAATCTTGTACCTGGAGTATTAGAAGAACATGGAAAGACCAAGAACCCTTGGCCAAATGTTGATGCTCATTCTGGCGTCGTATTACAACATTTTGGTTTAGTTGAGCAAAACTTTTACACTGTATTATTTGGTGTATCGAGATGCTTGGGTGTTATGCCGCAGTTAATCTGGGATCGAGCTCTGTAAGTATTGTTTATCTGGTGCTTGGACTTGAGACGGTTTACGTGCGTGGCGAGGATGATCGTAACCTTTTGCCATATGCCTGATCAAATTTTTTTTTTGATTTTAATAGTGGATTCCCGATAGAACGACCAAAGTCTTACTCGACAGAGATGATCAAGAAGATATTTGAAGAACAATCGTCTTAAGCACGAATAAACAACATATTGTATTTAGAGCTATCACATAGAAATCTTATCGATCTTTGTTTATAAAGTTAAAGATTTGATTTGCTTTTTCACTTTTATTTTTTTTTTTTCGATCAATCAAACCTCCACATTTTGAATTATAATCAATATCGAGTGATTATCGAATGCATAGATACACACAAGATGGTAAATTCACTCGAAATTATCTATGTAATCTTTCATCCAATCGGTAATTTCTTTTGCCAAATTCGTTACACAATTAACCTTTTAATATTAATGTAAGTGTGGTTCTCTTATTGGCTACAGAATTCACGCAGAGTTTTTGTTATTTGACGTGTCAGTAACTAATAAAGATTGTCACAGTGTCGACGTGTCAGACACATCCAAACATCTACATTATTTGTATTAAACACAATTGAAGCCGAGGGTCTTCTCTACGCTTACTTAGTATACCTCCTCATATACTTTGCATAATGTCTGTTCACGCATCAGTTGAGAAGCCTTCGCTTTTGGCTAAACTTAACAATTCAACGAAAGAAGTAGCATTTACGACTGTGGCCAAGGCAGAAGATAATATTCTACCTAAAACCATCGAAGAAAATGCACCACTTGGTCGTTTACAAGAAGCACGTAAAGTGTTGGCGGCCTCTCACAAAGTTCCGACACCAAAGTGAGACTATATCTGAACGAAGCAACATCATATATAATTCGATAACCAATGAACAATCCTTTTTCTCCTCGCGATGCCTTTTTATTTCATGTAGTACTACTTCTCCAACTGATAGCACGCTCTCACCATGTACAAAGAAATTAACAGCGATGAAATTGAAGAGATATGCAAGGTTCGGAATTGCTTTGTTGTTTACTTGGACTTTGATGTGCGCATAAAAGTAACTGAATTCTATATGGTTGCGTTTTTCAGGGCCAAACCAAGGTTCTTGGGTAAAGCTTTGTTTAAAGTACACGATGAGGAGAAGACGGTCGACAAGACTGAAGTGTGATTGACAGAACATTGGAATGATAACGCAAAATCAATGTGTGCGATTAACGCGGCGCTCTTTCATGAAATCAAAAACGTTGTTTGTTACAACGACTTGTAATTAATTGCAAGTTGTGATTTTTACCGTTTTATTCTGTAACCATAATCCAGAAACCTGACAATTTGTCAAATAAATCAAATACATCTACCTCGTAATTATCCTACGCGTGTCTCGTAGGGAGAGAAAGAAAAACATGCCAAACACTCAAATACATGCCAAACACTCAAATACTAGCGAAACAGTTACAGTTGCAACAATACATTTATTATGTAAACGAGGCTCACATTGTTATCTTTCTCTTGTATATCCCAGATCTCTGCGGATAGTTTGGAATCTGACGTGGAATACGCGAAAGATAATCCAGTGGATGACTCGCAGGATGGCTTTTAGCTGCAAATATGGTACCAGAATCGATTGTTATCGCTAGTAAAACTCTTATTATAAAGAGAACTGTTTAAACAATTTTCAACGCAATAAATTCTGTTTTTACCTCACGACTACCTAAGACAAAAAGAAATGCTGTAAAACCTGATGAATTAACCGGAGTATAATTGTATGAATATCTTAGTATTAAGTATGTGATCAACTCTTTCTCCAGCATTTATTAAAAGGATTGTCAACTAGTCGAATAATATGATAGAAGAGACAAAAGCCACAAGGTCAAAGTATAATGCTACGCGAAATACTACGCGAAATACTAAACGGGTTATCTCATTAACGCACAACTTCCATAAGCTGCCACGTTTATTTTCCTTTATACACGCGTCCTTATAATCACAGAATTTCAGCATCACTTGCACTTGGCTTGCCGCTCGAATACTTGCTTTCAAATAAATGAGGATTATTTCCAGATTATTATTTGTCATCAAATCATGTGATCTATACGCCCATATTAATATGTTAATAAAAATTTTACTATTGTAACCCGGAAAAGATTTCATATTAAAAATGAAGACTGAAAGTCAGATTTGACAAGAACCGACTGTTTCGGATGCGTTCCTACATTTAACTTGTATGAGAATACATGACATATTTCATTACATCAATATAAATACAGTGGTTGATAGAATTTGGTTGACACACTCTTTTACATTCTCTGCACCAAGCCAACAATGACATCGACCCAAATTGACAGTACCGTTACCAGTCGTCCCAAATCTGCGGACTGGGCGATTGAAGTATCCAACTTGAATTTCAGTTATGGCGGACCATTCACATTGAATGACGTTGAGTTTAGACTGCAGAGAGGAAGCAGGTGTTTGCTAGTTGGTGAGTATATCCGTAAACCGATATTTTGTTCATGGCTTTTTGGGAAAAAAAAAAGGTACCAAGTATCCGTTCTGCTTTTAGGGGCGAACGGGGCTGGCAAATCAACATTATTAACAATACTGGCAGGCAAACGAATGGTCAGAGATAAAGTCCTCGTCTTTGGCAAGGATGCCTTTAATGACTCGCCGCCTGTAAGTGCTGCTACTTTCGCATACGCGGGTTTTCAAACAAATGCAACCCGCGCACTCGATTCGATTTCACTGACGGTTTTTTGCATACTTATTAAATTCCCATCTACATACCAAGTAACCAGGGTGTAACATATCTAGGAACAGAATGGGTTAATAATCCTGTTGTCCGCGGAGACGTCCGTGTATCCACTTTGCTTTCCAAGATGAATGGTGATAGGTATGCCGAACGTCGAGATCGCTTGATTAAAATCATGGACATTAATCCCGACTGGCATATGCACCAGGTATCTGATGGGGAAAGACGAAGAGTGCAATTGGTTTTGGGTTTGATCAAGCCATGGGAGCTGTTATTAATGGATGAGGTTACAGTTGATCTGGACGTGTTGGTTAGGGCGGATTTATTAAGGTTCTTGAAAAGAGAGACAGAAATACGAGGCGCTACTATCGTGAGTACCAAGTCTGGAGAACGTGCTGAATTGATACGCGTGATTCTTAGCTTTTGATCGCTTCGCGCCCAATCACTATTAGGTCTATGCAACCCATATATTCGATGGACTTGGTAGTTGGCCAACTTGTGTATCGCACATGAAACGTGGACGAATAGTTTCCAGTTACGAATTTTCTAATTTTCCTGAATTGGATGCAGTTATAGCCGAACAAGTGCAACTGCGATCTACTCTCTCCTCAACTGCATTGCGTAAGCACATGGACTCGCCATTGTTAATAGTTGTTGAGCGCTGGTTGAGAGAGGATCTTCAAGAACTCCGGGCCCTAAAAGACGCGAATAATGAAAAGGACAAAGCCCTTCTTGGTGAAGCTAAACCGAGAACCAGATGGGATGAATTGGAAGAGGATGTGGACAATTATGGGGATAAATATTACAATTATTGGAGATAGTAATAAGTATTCGAAAGAATACGCCAAACGGTAAATTTTTTAATGTGAAGTTGTTCCAAGTCTTTGATCCAAGTGCGCATATTAAGTATAGTAAACGTGGGGACATGTAATTTCAGTTCTTGATAATTAGATATTTATTAGTCTAAACATATATACAAGCAAAGGTGAATCGTACTAAGAAAACAACAGGGAATGTCTTTAGAAATTGTTTCTATAAACGTTTGATGAATTACGGATTAGTATGTATCGTATATACGCAAGTATTGTATTTTTTATTTTGCAACACTCACTGTGCTATGCCTCGTCCCATTGGTTTTCCTTTGTAATCATTGCTCTCTCCACAATATATTTACCCTCCTTGTACTTTTGTGCTTCCTCAAATGCAAAAACCTTAAATAACAGCGTTCCGGTTGTTGATCACACAAGTTAGAAATGAGCTTGCTGTGAACTACTTGGTTGTATAACTCTTACTTACGTATTTCCATCCGACCACCTGCGCGCAAACGTTACATCGAATATCTTTGACCGAATGTAGCCCGGTTATCAATAGGCGGTCTTCTTTTGGTCCTAAAGATATGTTCTCTCTTTGGATAACGATTTAAAGTTGCATTGGTAAGATTGAGGAATAGTGGATAAGATAATTATATGGTAAATACCCTACACTGAGCCAAACAAGAAAGCACGACCATGTCTGCCTTGGAATGCCTAACGGACGTGGTCAGTTAGTTAGTTGCATTCAAAGGTAACAGTTTCCACTGTCGATAGGTGAACATACTTTTGACATCAAATCTTCGTGTTTTGCCAGGTGGGTATGGCATGTGGTGCAAGCGTATATTCTGTCACCAGTCAAGAAGGTTTGGTACACTTTCCCCATTGCAATTTACTTATGTGGGCGTTTTGTTAAGGGGAAAGAAGTCTCTTGCTTTTGAATGTTTCCAGTTGTACAAGAATTATAGTATTGTGTAACGGTATAGAATTGATAGTAAAAGTCGTTTTTTTTTTATTGCTTCTGGAGGCTATGTATATATATATATATATATATAATCGCTATATACAATGGCTGAGAAACTTGGTTCGATGGTCTGTTCTTTTGAACGGCATTCTCACGCGCGCTGTCTAACCCGATATAAGTAGTTAGCTGTCAGTACCTCAGTGCTTACGCATACGCTTTATACAGTTTGGTTACTACTACGACCAATGACATCCAAAAGAACACCACGCATGTTGCAATGATTGCAACAACTAACGCAGCAAAAAGCGCGAAACCTACACAAATAGAAATGAATGACGCGTAAGAGACAATTGAACTAATATGTGTCGATTAGGGTCGCATTCTGTCGTCAACTTACCTGCCATACCAATAACCGACAACCATATGGTCAATCCAATACAAAACGCTCCACAGAATATGAATACGGTGACAAGTGCAGCGAAAAAAAGGAAGCAGAGTGTGGGAACAGTTGCAAAGACCGCAAAGATAAGCAAGAAGAGCTGTAGAAGAAGACAAAGCGTTAATGGTTCATAAGTCATATGCCGTCAATCGAACGAGTCTGCCAATTGATTTGATATTTACTTTAGTCAGTGGATAGTCTCTGCCGAATGCTTGATATTTTTCACGCAAATTATCAACATGAACCTGTCTAATAAACAGAACGGAGGAAAAGATAGAATAGTCCGTCAGCGTTGAGAAAACCAGTTTGGTGTCTGACTTTACAATGTTACGTACGGTATTAGCTTTTCGGCCCATGCTTGTACCTTCTCGCGCTGAATATTTTCGAATTTCAAGCTCATTGTGTATTGTATGTATCGTTAACTAGGCGAATTCAGACTTGCAGAGCAAAGGCGCAGATATCTCAAACGTATGGGAACGTCCAGATGTTATATACAAGATTAATGTGGCCATAAATGGCTGAAACAAAGGGTGTGGTTGTAACCAATGACAAAAAGATCTCCATTGTAATCGAAGGATTTTACGTCAACCCTTTCATCGCAAATAAAAAGGACAAGAAAAAATTCACTAAGCAAGCTGTCGTGGAAGCTGTAATTCTTCGTGATAAGAAGTACATCAGAATCGACCGATCTCGCGTTATTATTACTATTTAAATGCTAGTAATAAGGCTCGTAATCGGTAAGAGAAATACATGATGGGGCACATATTCTAGCTTTTCTGGGAATTGCGCGTGCACATTCCAGGAGCTAAATGTCTAATTAATTCGCCATATTCAACGGTCCCCCTTACAGAAAGATAAGCAAAGTACGTATACTCTTTCAAATGATTAGTAGTTTATCTCCCAATTAGAATACGTTGATGGGTTAATAAATTAACAAGGCAGTTCTGCAGACGGTCTTAAATATCTAAAGTACTAGCTTGGTTATTTGAGTTCATAGTAACGAAAAAGAGCAATATCGATTGATAATCAAAATACGCCACTAGTCTTTTCGTTATCTTTACTTGTAAAAGTATAGGATATTTTCTGTAATAAATTTTGTACTTTTTAATTTTTTAGTTTATGACACTGTCCGAGTACACATTAAATTGCTAAGCAAATGCCAAAACAGGATTAGCGCAAGTCTTAAACATAGTGTACTAATTTTAGTGTAATTGATGGCAGGCTTTTAATTTGCTTATGTCTGATAAATTGTAAAAATTTAGCCACACATCCAGGTTCTGACTGTATGAGATTGACATTAACCAAGTTTATAAAGTTACTTACTGTATTTATTAATACATGTAGCAAATTTAATCCATTTTTAACGATTTAGCTAACCAGTTATATCACATAAGCGATATATATAATGAAGATAAAATTTTCCTTCTTACTGACAGTCGATTTTCTTGTGATAGAGAATAGTAGCTTGTATGATTTACGTCTCTAACTCGATCGTATATTGTGTTGTCATTATCGACACTTGATCTATTACGCACTGTTCTTGTGATACTTAATAAGTGATCGCTCGAAGATAACATAAGACCTACTAGACATATTTATAATAAAACGTTTCACCAGCCATTTACGGGGATACCAAGAAGTGTAATATTTCACGTCTGTCGATTGACTCTAATTAATATACGCGAGGTGTTAAAGATCAATAAATGAAGACTTGTCAGAATTAACGCCGAGTGTTTAGTTTTTCACAAATTATTTAATATTTAGCATTGCCTATCAGGTATATACATATACTGTATGTCTTTCAAACCACAAGACTTGTGGCATCGACAGGCTGGCGGTGACTGTTCAAACGTTGCGTCAAGCAACCCATTCAAATCATTTTCACGAGTGCTTGATTATACAGTGGCATCTCTATAAGTGCAACCTCTATAATAATAAGTGCGCGATCCCTCGCTAAACGCAAGACACGTAATCTCTACATTAACGCGTAGTTACAATAAAGCGCATAAGTAATTGACCCCGTAATTTGGATAGAAATGACAAATGTTTGAAACGTTACTGCATATAATTGGGGACAAAGTTGAACGTTTTATTATGTGACATAAATGATATGACGAGTTAACTAATTATAGTTTGGTTAATAATACGTCAATTATACAGCGTAAATTACAAGTTTAATTAATACCGTGCCAAAATAGCGAGCATTAAAATTGACTGAGATAAATAATATGGTTAATATTAATATTAATATAGGATTATGTCTCTGTAAAATATAATTCATTATTATATCAAATCCACCATGGATCAAAGAATTACAGCACTATTAAAATATTGCTCCACATGTTTTTAAATTCAATAATTGTAATTAATTAATTGTTTTTATTCATATTAATATTGGCAAATTTTGCAAGTCCAAAGGCCTATGACAAATAATTGTTTACAGGGATGTAATGAATAAAGGTTTAGTAAGCTTCATTGCTTGATTAATTCTGCTAATTCCAAAACATTATTATTTTTTTCTCTTAACAGGAGATATTGTTACCTCATCCAATTCACTTCCATAGTCATTTTCCGATGATGATACCATTGAGGAAGTCAATACTGAAATCCAACATACTAAAGAAAAAATTAAAAAAAGAGCTTCAGTTTGAGAAAGGGAGAAACCTTCTAATACCCCTCTATTACTATGCAAAAGAGGTAGAGCTGTGAATGCAAGCAAACTACATATACATCCTCCAACAAACAGGTAACAGCTTTGTGACTCGGGCATTGGAGACATAGTAATAGAGTAATGTGTATAGGGTAGAATAGCCATATGGTTTTAATAGAACAGTGAGAGAGGATGCTGTTGTTGCATGCATTATATGTTTGGTCTCCTATACATATTAGGGTTGCTCATACTAATAGTACTTTAATTTTTCCAGCTTCAATCATGTCACCCCTACCTGATTTACATTTTGAAGAACTTTTGTTGCTCCTTCAGCCACATGTTACATGTTGGGGGTGTTTATGTTATAGTTAGACTTAGGCCCCTCATGATTCACTTTCTCAATTGGTATTAGAGAATGGGGATATCAGTCTAACACTCCAGGCATCTCAGCCCCACCTGAAATTTGTGAATTGTGACAAAGAGGTCAATAGTTGGTGGAGAGCATTACAGAATTGTATGCTATCATCAAAAACTCTGAATATTTCTGGGAACCAAGGAAGCTACCTTCGCTCAGAAGGTATTTGAAAACTAAACTCCTGGGGTTCAAATATTCCAATTGAAGTAGAAATGTGTGATAGACTGCTTATGCTGTGTATGTGAAGCAGTTGAGTTTCATCTGAATCCTTTGTTGATGATGACTTTGCCAAATTAAAATGGGCAGACTGCAACAAAACTAGACAAAATAAACATTCTATAAATGAGATTGTGATGTGGCTGTAAAATTGACCAGGGTGGTTGATGACATTTTGAAAAGTAATAATGGTGCTCATTCATAATTTATGAACTTGTTATAATGTTTACCTTATTATTATTATACCAGAATGTGATAAATTATAAACCATAACAGGATTACTATATTATATATAGAGAATTACCTCTATATAAAAATTATTAATATGAAACTAATTTACATTAAATCCACCATGAAACCCAAAATTTACAGCACCATTAGAAGTATTTTAAAGAAAGCTCAAGTACAGTTTTTCCGTATAGGATTAAATCGTTCCACAAGTTTTCGATTTCTGGTGGATAGTTACGTTGGCCAATTTGTTTGCTAGTCTTAGATTTTTTTCTTCGGCTCAATTAAATTGAGTATTTTATCAATTTTCTGATTTATATTACGCAGCTGATATTTGTGAATTTTATGATAAAGAAAATATCCAAGGATAATTCCGATCAATAGTCCAAGAATAAATTCGCTTGTGAGAGCAAACATTTTAATGATGAAGTCTGTTGGACAGATTTTGTAAATTTTTTGAGTCACATTATTTAAACTAGAGAAACGAACCGAATCATCAATGTATTCCAAAATCTCAGAAGTAATAAAGGAGAGATGCAACTATCTGGAAATTTCACAAACGTTTAACCCGTAATCCCACAGATAAAACCATAGAATTTATTAGGCTATGGGTTGATAATGAACGAGAATTAAATACAGAGGTAGAAGAGGAGAATAGTAATAGTGCTGGACTAGCGGGACGAGAGAATAGGGGGTAGCCATCGTCTTCGGGCAAACTTTGGTACACCAGTTTTCCCTCCCATGCAGTAGACCTCTTAGTTTTATATATTTAGTGGTATATTTGGAGTCTGTACAGACTCCAAATATACCACTTATTTCGGACTATAACTATACCATCTATGACGTGCGATTTACATTTGCCTCGTCATTCGAGTGACGTGCGTTTTGCGTTTGCCTCGTCAAAGATGGGATGTTTATAGTCTGCTCATCAGGTGACGTGTAGATTGTGTTTGTATCGTCATTCGAGAACCACCAAGGTATGTGTCGTGGCTTGACGTGTGATTTCTATTTTTCACGTCGCTCAAATGACGACTGTGGCTAATTTTTGTCGTCAGGTCACATGCCAACTATTGTATGCTAGTTTGGCAACCGTAGGCTTAATAAGGAACAAAAATTAATATCGATAAAGCAGAACAAACGTACGTCCATATCACCATCGGGTCAGATACTTTTCGTGCCGTGCGTTACTTTTGATCCAAGCCGGGTACATGTTATTTTTAATTAATGCTTAGCACATACCGCCTCGTCAGTTGCTTTTTCGTGTCTTTGCTATTGCAAATGATCGGTTAGCCATCCAAGTATTGTGTTGGGTATACTTTGTATGTCGTGTGTTCGAAAGGGCATGATCACCTTATGGTGGCTCGATACTTTATCTTGGTGGTTAGTTCAATCCACAAAAAAGTAAATGGCTAGCTCGATTTGTGGTTAGATTTAATCCTTACATTATTGGATTATGTTCCTACCCCCTGATTGGATAAAATCTCATAAGGTTTTAAAATACATTATTAGCACCGGGGAGCCTATTACAAGAAGAGATGTGCGCCGTCACCTTCGATCGGGATGGATAAAATTGCAACCAATAGATTTTCAGAACAACAAACAACAGGATACGTCTAATATCACCGCTCAAATTTCTCGAAATGAAAAGACTAGAATGATAATGTCCGCACGTGGGGATCTTCTCGCACTCGGTAAAAAAGTACATTTTCGTAATATCGTGGATCCGGGATGCGTCACAGATATCGAGGGTGGAACTTTGATTCATCTGGGAGTACTCGATGATGGTGCTGTAAAAAAAGCCACTGAAGCGGTAAATTACTATTATTTTCACACCTTGAGTAATCCTTCGCACCGTAGCAACGATTTCTGGGAAAATTTCATAGAGCATTTTGGGACGTATGCGCGAAACAATCTCTTACCTTTCACAAGTTCAAACACAGCAAGTTCGCATAACGTTGATCACCGAGGATGTGTTGACACTCTGTTGCGCGATCTCTATCCGCTTTCAATTTCCGTTAATCAATCCATGCGAGAATATTACGGGGGATTATATGAGAAACTAGAAAATTTATCGTGGGGGGGGGGGGGGGGGGGGGGGGGGGCCCCCCCCTTGTGGGGTTTTCCCGCCGCTAGGAATTAATTTTACCCCGCCCGCCGCTTCCCTGGGGGTGATCCCGACCAGCCAACCCCTCCCTCTTTT
>CAJVPJ010000922.1:0-14552 GCA_910592205.1 Paraglomus occultum | reverse complement strand
TCATCTGACCATACTATTTGTTTCCATTCTTCTTTCCAATTACGCTTTTCTCTACACCACCTTAATCGACTTTGTCGTTGTTTTTTAGTCAAGTGTGGCTTTTTTTTAGCAGCGTAACTTCGAATACCGTCATCGTGTAGATATCTTTTAACTGTATTAGTATGTAGTGTAGTCTCAAGACTATACCTGTCAGAACGGGAAGCGAGGCAAACCTATCCTCCCGGACTATGCCCCGTCTATCCCGGTCAGTAAGCGTTTTTGGGCGCCCAGGACGTTTCTTGGGTATTGCAGAGTTTGTTTGCTTGTATCGTTTAATTGTGTTATTCACCGTACTAGTGGATATGTTCAATTGACTGGCGATAACGTTTTGCTTCACATTACTAAGATATGCGCCAATTATACGCTCACGCCGTTCGTTTGAAAGCTCTTTTCCGTGGTCCTAATAATCGAAAATAAAAAAACCCGCGTGAATGATCAATTTTGACCCACGTGACAAAAATCCCGTAATTTATGTAACGGTAAATTACTCTCTCTCAATAAGTCGGTCTCACGTGACATTCGGGAGCATCATTACTATTTTAATCGATGGGATCATTTGGTAAAGATTTCTTGTTTGTATTGTAACACAACAATTATACTGTTTACTCGCTAATTACACAGTGACTCTCTTTATAGTGTATCAAAAAAATCTATTAGCAAAAAATTCTCAAAAATCCACTATATCGAGGGTTTTTGAAAATTAATTAGTAAATACACTATATCGGATAGAATTTATTATAGACGGTTTTGAACCTCTATCCACTATATCGCGATTTTAATTAGTCTCCACTATAAAGGAGGTCTACTATAAAGAGCGGCACTGTGTATATCTTGAGTATATTGATATAATAGTAAACAGTTCCATTTGTTTTAGGATTAAGAGACTTAAAACGGAAAATTGATAAAAAGAGAATAACTTCTTCAACGCAAACAAGCATGGATATTTATTTGGAATAATTTTTTTTGTCTATTTATCATATTATGATATATTATTATTATAACGGTGAATAAAAATTTGACATATTGGTCACGTGGTTGATAAGTCGATCCTCTCGATAAGTCGGTCTACCATGCCCAGCCATGCATGGCCGACTTATCGAGTTTCCCTGTGTATAACCCTTTATATGGCACAGTCATCTCGATAAAAAAAAATAAAAGACTACCATTTATATTGAAAATACTTACCGTAAATTTGTAAACCATGTAGTTTTAGCATGCTCAAACTCTCCCTGACCCCTCCATTTATTCGTACTATTCTATTCAACACTACTTTTAGCATTTTTGCAATTTTAAGCTTATCTCCGAAAAAATGTGGATGCTGGCGTTGGTTAGGTGGACCGCTAATTTCTCCAATGGCAAATTCAAGTTTTGGTGATGTTGCCCAAACAATATCGATTTTTCGTCCGCTACTGCGATCCTCCTCATCATTTTTGGTTAGATCGTAATCTTCCGCTGACGCAAATAAGGACATCTCGCCACTAATAGGTTAAATTTTTCTGTTAAGGTGTATAACAAGCAATCTTAGAAATGCATACTGTTTGTCACTTACAAAAAAACCTTCATGTCTTCACATAATTTTTGAAACAAGCTTCGCGTGATTAGTGTGAAAAAGACTTCACGGTACATTCTTTCAGATAAATTTTCGTTAAGAAGATCATTTCCGCGGTCAAAGAAATTAGCACTAATAAAAAAAAATTTTTTTTTTCAAAAATTAGCTATATAAAATATATTGCATAGTCTAATGCAAGTAGTAATTTATATTTACAGTTGGTATGCAAAGTCCCAAGTAAATTTTTTTCTATCGTCATTTCTCGTCGACAGAAAATTATTTTCTACAATCAGGTTCCTGTAATGAATACGTGGCAATAAGACATTTCTGAAGTCCACTTAATACTAAATGAGAACCCCACATAATTTTAAACATAACAGGGGAGGAGGTTGGGAGGCCTAAAAAACAATTGAACATATTTTACATAGTCAACTTGATCTCAGTAAAGTATGTTCAAGATGGATTCCGTATGTCATGTGACTCTTCATCATGACAATGCACACTTTACAAGGCACTGTAATTAATAGTTACTTACAGAAGCAGTCTAATTTATGCCCATCTTTTATATCTGGCTTTCTGTAACATTTTCTATTCCCATAATAAAAAATGAAGGAGTTTCAGAATGTTGAAGACCTTGCATGAGATGTTCAGGCAGTGTCTAATAGTATACTAATACCAAAAAAAGATGTACTGTAGAGCCTTTGAAAATTGGCAAAAAAACTGAAACGTTGTGTAGAAATAAATGGAGAGTACTTTGAAGGAATGTGATAATTATTTTAAAGTTGTTATGTACATTTCGAAAAATAAATATATTGTCAAAACTTTCAGACACCCTACGTAAAAGCTAACTTAACTTTCAAATTGAGGATTATTTGTAGAAATTCTAAGATGCTAATGTTAAATGTCAGTGGTTTTCTTCACGAGGCGAGCTTATCATCTGGCTGTATTAGCTAAACGGAGTATATCAATGACATACAAAAAAGTGATACCATAGTTTCGTGATGACCCTAAGCGTAGACGTTAAAACGTTTCAGATCAAGACCGACATGATTTTCGTTACACTTAATTCCGTTTTGGGAATTTTCTTTAAAAATTGGGTGGTTACAAAAATATCTAATTCTGGCACTGTCAAAGCCAAGCTGGTCGTCAATGGTGTTTTCAGCCGTTTTAGAACTAGAAAAGCATGTGTTTCCAGAATTGTCCAAGAAATTAAACCCAATCGTAGTTCTAATTCTTTTCCTTTAAAGGCTCAAATATTTTATCAAAACATAGCTCATTTGTTAGAGACTAAATCGAAAATGTTACTTACCCAAGACCAGCTTATACTGGCAACAAATAAAATATTTAGACAAATGTTTCGTTCTATGTCTAATTTTTTACGCAATTTACTAGCTTAATATTAATTTCAAGCTAAAAATAATTATGTACTTCATACACTGTCATAAAAAATAATAACAGAATAAACAAAATAAAATAAAAAACATGGTAAACATATAATAATAATTACAGAGAAACAAAAAACTATTAGAAAAAACGGAGAGTTAAGAAGATAATGAAGAAAACTTTAAACTAAGGATTTGAAATGTGAAAGTTCAGAATATACTAATACTACTTTAAAAATCTTAGAAAGCTTGAACTTACAAGGTTTGAGTAAGTTATCAACGAAATTGGAAGAATTATTAAAGTTTCGGTGATGTAACACACAATTATGAAAGATCTTTATATTTAGTTTCACTTATTAAATGTCTGACACAGTGTTAATATTAAAGCACAATGCTGCAATAGTAATAGCTCTTACAACCCATGGAATGGTAGCTTATAAGAGTATACTCCTAATATATAAATGAAATAATTATTTAGTATTAGGTTTTTTGCTTTATTGTTGTATTCTTTTTTCGTTTCTTTCTTGGTTCATCATAAATTCAGGCTAAGTATTTATTACTATTAGGTATGATTTTCATTAGTACTAGTAAATTTTCCTTATTATTATCTAAGATATTCCTGAAGAGTTTGGAGGTCATAGATTGATTAAAAACATGAGGACAATTTGTTCTCCTTGAGATTTCTAATAGAGCTGTAATTCTTGGTTACCATGGTGGATTTAATGTAAAAAATGTCATCTGTGGCTGAAAAATTGGCGGTTTTATTATAATCTGTCACATATTGCACAAATACTTGCTTTCGATTCGTCAACAGTCGATATAATCGTTATCAGTTGTGCTGTTTACATTCCAATTCTGTTAAGTGCTTTGATGGTAACCAGAGGCACAAATTTTTGTAGTTGGATCGAAACAAAAAAATTTTCTTTTGCCAGCTTGCGGAAATCAGCATGGCAAAGCATTTGATAATGTCCAAGACGTTTAATAAAGGCTTATTATTATTATATGAATAGAAATTGCACTTGTATATACAGCCCTATTTGTACTGTCCTTTGCTACTTTCACAAAAATAGTAGCTGTGATATAAAAAGGACGGGGCAACTAATACTCAATGATATAAAAAGAAAACGCTATTGTTATTACATATGTGGTTATAGTGACACAGTGTCTGCAGTACCCTCGTAATTTATTACAGATACTTTATGAAGGATGTATAATGCTATAAAAACACAATCTTACATATGCGTGCATAAGGTTGAAGATTTTAATGATTGTTAATAAGTTATTTGAATTGCATAATGATTTTACTGTATGTCTATAGAAATTGTCATAAAATACATTGTCTATGAAAAGTATAGTTATCAATACATAAGCCGTTCCCCGTAAGTCTAAAATACAGCGACCTGGAGTAACTACATTTGTTCACGATGACTTTCTCTCATGATAACATTGCCCTATGGTCCCTATCTTTAAAATGTTCAACCCATGCATCAAGCTTGTTACCACCAGCACAGAACCTAATCTCTACGTTTCGTAATTTTTTGAAGTCATTCTTCAGCAGATCATTCACAAAGGCGTCTCGAAATCCCGCGCACTCTTGAAATTTTAGTTCTTCCAGATTGGTAAACGATGAAAGTGTTGGGACATCCACAAGAGCGATATTATAGAATTCAAGTGATCGTATTGTTTTAGAGTGTCTTAAGAGCGCTTTCATTGACTCACGAAGCTTCTTCGTTACAAACATTTGATTCTGATCGTTGCCACTCCTGTAATCTCTGAGCAAACGACCCCGAAAAACGAAATGCGTCAAATTTTGCTGAGACAATATTAGATCGGTGAGAGTTGGTAAATCTGTTTCAGCTGACTCTTTCGCGATTTTGACATCGATTCTTTCCTTCAATGATGTAAGTATTAATTGAGAGCAAACATATTAGTAACTAGTTACCGTAAACACAATCTTGAATCAATGATGCCATGTGCTTACCAGATGCCCGCAACTTTCACTAAGATGTCGAAGAACTTTGTGTTTAGCTGTACTGAAGCGTACTCGTACGTCTCTCGTTGTACTTATTAACTTTCTTAGATCTTTGTCAAATAACATCAATATTTCCTCCTCGACAAAATCATTGCATCTGTAATCATCTAACGTAAGCGTAAGAACATTCGCCGAATACCTGATGAACAATCTCAATATCGATTTTACAATTTGCGGTACCACTAACAAAGGCGGTCGCTTTGCGCTCACTTGGTCAGTTAGCGGCCACCATTGTTTGGCCCAATATCGTGCCGCTCTTATTAGGGCACATATATCTAAATGCTTCATATACATAGGATATGCGAATAAAGTCGACGATTTTGAAACCGGCGGAACAGAAGCCAATGCGTTTCTCTCCTCATCATCCATCATTTGTATTAGTGTTCTTAGTTTGATAGGACTCATCCAGATATTAAAAGGTTGCCTCCAACATAACGGTACACTATTTTCACACCAGTGTCTATTTACTAGTAGACATGGACGCAGGTAGTTTTCCCCCATGTGATGGTCTTCTAATACATATTCAAAGATATTGTGAAGAATGAGAGTCGGGAGAGTTGCTGCCATGTACATCCGATATATTTCTGTGATGTTGTTAATAAGCTGAGACACTGCTCAAATAATATATATCTGCATACTAAATGCCTATAATAGGAATGATCATCTCAAAAATCAATCAATTAATTTCTAGAAAATGTACCTTAACTCGCTTATAGAATAGTGGAACATGGATAGATTGCAAGAGGATATTAAAAGTCTTGAGGCCAGTGCACAAGCTTGTCTTGAGGTAATCTACGTCGTCGTAAAAGAGTCCCAAGGTAACCTAACGAGTACAATTGCCGGAACAATTTCCTTTAAAGGCAGCAAACGATCAACCTCAATTCTACGAACTATGTCATGACTTTACGACCTCCATAAGCGAACAACTAGCGTCTGCACAGTCTGATCAAGTATTAGCTTACCTAAGGCAGACCTTATTTCCTGTCCAACCTCCGGCGCGTCTGGTAGTTAGCAGATTCAGATAGTCAATATTAAGAGCGTGGTTACTGTTGGCCAACTTGTAGTCAATTCTTTTATTTCGTATGCTTAGATCAAGGTCGTTCAGAACATATCATGGGATTTATTTAGATTGATAATACCATTTGTGGAAAACGAAACGGATACATCTGAAATTGCACAAGAAATTATCCGTAGCATTGCTGAATTAGGAAGACCCCGAGAGATTTATATGGCTAGCATTGAGATTTTAACACTTCTTGAGTGGAATGGGAAAGAGCAGCAGGCGCTTCAACGAGTAGAAGTTATGTCAAAAGTTTTAATGATTGGTAAGTAACTTTGTAGAAGGGAGACACCACCCTCCCTGCGTGCTACAATCTACTTTTAAAATTCATTATTGATTCATATAACCGTATACACTGGACATTGCATCGAACATTGTGCATGAAAAGAATAGTTTGTTCGCGTATAGAACGTCGATCTCTGCTAAAATTCCTTCCTGACGCTGTCAAGGTCTACATACGTATTTGGCGACGTTTGAAGATTGTAGACCCCGTTCTAAAAGATCGCATGCTGTCACACCTTATCTTGGTTTCGGAATGGTTTACTTCTCTGTTTAATTTTATAGACTGCAAGGTATGTCTCTAAATATATGTAGCCTACCTTTTTGCCATTTTAAGTTTGCTATTTCTCACACTCATTCTTAGACCGATCTCACGCTTTCATCCGCTCCATCGGATGATGTAAACTATGAGTATTATATTGCAACATATTATTTAATACACGCAACAGAGTGCTACGTTGATGCATACAGCATTCCAATGTCAGAAATGTACTATAAAAGATTTCATCCAAAGTATTTCCGGATACCAGGCAAAGCAAAAGCAGGCGATTCAATAAGAAATGAGGATAAGGAGCATCTTGAAAAACTCATAGTAAGTCACGTTCGCTTAATTTTCCAGGTATAAAAATTGTTATCAATAGCGTTTAACTTTGATTTCCGAATTTTAACAGAGACTAGCGATCAATAATTGTGTTACTACCAATCAGTTATTGAATTATTATGTTTATCACAACAACATTAATGAAGGTACGTACATCAACACATAGCGTGCGTCTCTGGCATCGATACATATATTCATCTACATCAATCAACGTAGATGTGAAAGACGAGGACGATCAGAAAGGGGTAAAGTTTTCTACCACAGAGATTTGTATACCGAGCGACGTCATCCTGTCGTTCTTTGCGTGTGCTATCTACTGCCAGACACTTCTATTATCGAAGATAATGCTGCTGCCACAGACAATATCGCCGTTATGGATTCTGAAGAAATTGGTGCCGCTAGTTGTGAACAGGTTACCAAAGTATGTTTTGCGTAGTTTAAATTAGTGATTATTTTTGCTGAGCTAATATATCTCATTGTCTTGTTCTCACAGTGAGGAAAAAGAAAGACTAGTTGCGGATAGGACATTATTGGTTCTCATATTTCTCGTTGAGAGAATTGAAGAGAACTCGATTACCAATGAATATCTTGATCAGGAGTTGAGCGGCACCGATGTCCAGGCATCAATTCTGATAAAGGTGTGTTCATCGAGTTACAGTGAACCACTGTCTATAGTCGCACAATATGAAATGGCGATTATAGAGCGAGGTGACTATAGAGGGAAAATTTCTTATGTCATACTAATTGGCAGAGGGAAGAGTGTGACTATAGACCGAGTTTGTATGATGTGACTATAAACGAAGGAACTATAGACAGTAGTTCACTGTAGAAAACGATGAGATTTCCCAAATTGCTGACCATGATGATAATTTCAAGGTTATAGCCTCCTTTGCATCTACTTCGTCAAACGAGTCACTTCGCTTCATAGCGTTCCAGCTTCTTTCTCGGATAATTGCCATATGCACGGACGATGCGAAAGTGTTCCTTCTGAATGAACTTCTCAATACTTGTCCATTTGAGACAATGAGGTGTGCAGCAATCGGACTCGTGAAGGATATTGTTGCAAACAGCTTAGAGCGAGCTTCCCAAGTGAGAGATGGGGAGAAGGTAAATAGGATTATGCTTCAAAGACTACTTTGTGAATGTCTATGAATTCGCTGCTTATTTTAAAAACAAAACAGCCGTACTCTTCGATTTTCGCAAGTACGTACATGGTCGAAACCTTCTTTCCACGTATTCTACGCTTTGATCCTCCGACCGTGATCCGAAATGATTCCGATTTCATGGAAAAGTATAGCTATATCATTCATGGGCTTAATTTCTATCTTTTCGTCTTGATGAGAGATGTTCAGAACCTTGTAAGCTATCAACGATATTTCTTTAGCTCTACCAGATATGTTAGTTACATTGGTTTTTTATAGACTGGTGTTTGGGATGATATTCAAATACGCGATACGAACAAAGAATTCCTAAATCCCTTGGAAAAAAAGGTCCGAGAGTGGGTCAAATCGTTTGAAGAAACATTAAAAGGTATGTTGCGCTTATTTATAAATCATGTGATCAATTGATCATTTCATCGAATACCATCCGTGATTCGTAGATATGCAGCAGCCGGATGCATGTTCTGAAACATCTGATGTCAAATTAAAGCTTGTACAGGAGTATCAGGTGAATTGTGTTACTATTGTTACTTGTCCATCAGTAAGATTACCGTCATTAACTATTTCTGCGCAGGCGTTACACGATAAGGTAAATAACCTGTATATTCTGGAAAATGTCTTGGGTAAGATTCGCGATGTTCTGAAGAAGGGCAAAGCGTGATTGGTGAACTTGCTGCATTCGCAAGATATGAATATGTACTTCTGGCCTTGAAAAAAAAAGCTTCCTGATACAAGTACCGGTTTGTTTTTATACTGGCGCATAATGGCTAAATGAACTTAAATTCTTGTTAAAAAAAAAAAAGCCTGCATAAGCCATATTAGCCTTCTTACATAAACTGACAATGTCGCCTGCATAAGACTAGCCATTTTGAGCGTTATCTTTGTTTAGAAACATAACCAAGTACAACATCAAGATACTCGCAAACACTCTTAGATTTTTAAATTCTGAAAGCATCTATGAATCTTCAACGACCGTTCCCTGACAACGTTCTATTCTGCATCTTCCAACAATTTCCCGATAATGATGCAGGCGAAGATGCGCTATGTTCATGTACCCTCGTTAACAGACAATGGTTTTCAATCGCCGCAAAGCTCTATTGGCGAAGACCGTTCAGTTCGACCTCAAAGACAAAACGAGGAATGGTCAGTGTCAGGGCATTTCTGAGTCTATTGAACAGTGTCGAAAGACGTGAGATTCCGGTCAAGCTACTACTACCAGAAAAATGGACAAACCCTACTATAGCGTATCCGTCGTATGTAAAGGATCTTGACATCTGTGGTCTTATCCATGATGTATATGAATGGCTATGGTTACAGTTAGATAAACTGTTACCAAAGAAAAGAGTAATGGTCATCTATTCCTCTGTACATGCTATATTAAAAATGCTTAAAAGATACTCTGTCAATTTGAACACTTTGATAATACATAAGACAGATTTCCTACATGAAGTCGATGATATTTTACAAGTTCTACTTGATCCAGAAATTCACGAATTAGTTTTACCCATTCGATCATTGAGGGTCTATGTAAACGCTTATTGGAATATGAAAGTGGCAACGCCAATACTGTCTCTCGTCAACGATTGTAAATTCATCGTAAGTATGGATGAAAGCATATTGTTTTATGCACAAAGATGATAATTTAACAGTTAATTTCTGCAGACTCAATTCAGCATATCTATTGAACGTACAAAACATACCCCTCGTCTGCTCACGAAGTTTATTCGAACGCATCCTGGCTTTGAAGTTCTTCGACTTCGTTTGTTTTTCATTTACGAAGCACGAGCATTTAAGCAAATAGTCTCGACTATAGCATTCCACTCCAAGACATTGCGACATTTAGAATTGGCATGGATTGACTTTTGTGGTTCAGGACCATTGCATATGATTGCTGCTTGTCAACAGCTGGAAATTTTGAAGATAATGATGTGTAGGAAGATTTCTGCTAAAGCGGCCGAGCCGTTGATTAATGCGAAATTTCCGTGTTTGAAGAGCGTTGAGGTTTCCGGGTGCGATTGTCCAGAGCTTGAACAATGGGCACAAATTGTTAATGAAAGGAACTGTAAGGATTTACTTTAATATTGTTGATAACTTGTAAATTATAAAAATTAGAGTATGATACGAAATATAAACAGTGTAATAAATTTCTTTTTCTTTGTGGTGACAAAGTTTCTCAACCTCTTGGACTCATAATTTGGGCGTTATTTCAAGAATTTCATAATTGCTGTCTTCTTCCAAACCCGCTAGAAAGTTTTGATAAACAGATTTGTAAGTTGTTTTGTTGGGAAGAAAATAAATGACTGAGTTATTCTATTGACACTTCTTCCTGGAGTTGCAAGCATGAATTTCAGCGTAATGTCTAAGAACGGGATGTGTTCAATAAGCGACGGTGCAGTTTAGCTCGTATTGCTGCCTTTGCTTCAGCGACGTCGTTGTGTAGACTGAACTAAACGTACAAGTGACCTTATTAATCTATGCGCGCTTACTCACTTCCACGATTATCTTCTAAATCGCACCCACACAAGGGTACCCACGAAATACAGACGACAATCCGCATTCCGCAGAATCGAAGAGGAAAGTTTTTAATCGGGGCAGAATTTGCGGTCAAAAGTAATGACGATAAGAATGCGACTTTGTTTTTTGTTAATAACATCATCAATACACGGTTGCTTTTCTTTTTGGGAATTGTGATTGGACATAATTTTAATTGGTACGGAGTGTATTATTATTATATGGTTAACATCTTAAATGCAAACAGTAAAACACAAGCTTACGTTTAAAACTTGTTTTCGCGTTCAATTTGCTTTCTAGATGACGCCCATATCTATTAAACAAACCGTAAAACTCTTTTGTGCAAAAGAAATCTTTGCGTTCCTGTGAAGGTCTATGTTTCCTTATTCATCAACCTGGTCGCCCGCAAATTGTCTCTTCCAAAAAACGGCCGCCCAAAATCGGAATGATTTCTAAGTACGATTATAATATCTAAGAATTAAAGATTCAATTCGAAAAATTGTATACAGGATTGATCACGTGAGTATTTGAATTAGAAATTGGTTTTTTAACTATTCAAATGTTTTACGAGCATGATTGCGTGGAAAAAAGAGTTAACCTATGATAAAACATCTTTCAAAGCTCAGGTTTGGGTTGTAATCAAGATCAAAGGGAAAGTTGGGATCCACATATTTTACGGAGAATTTAGATCGTCACTTGTCGTGATCGCTGGGCAAGATAATGACTCAAAACACATTTTCTATAAACTAGTTGCGAGGTTAAGTGTAATTGAGAATATCTAGAAAATCCATAGTATATACGCCTAAATTAATTATCCGAACATTAGCTTTTTTTCCGATTAAAGATATATAATACTATGTGTTTATAAAAGTTAATAGACATATTTTTCTTCCAGACAAAATTTCGGATGTAATGTTAATCATGTCACGTTCCAAATGTAGTTTTCCGATAATTATTACTTTCATTTATGATCGACCAAGATGAGCAAATCCGATATGCAATTTTCCTCAACCAAGATGTAATATAGATGCAAGATAGGTACGATTAAGGTGCGATGTAGTCGCGGTTGTGCAGCAATTTTTTCATCTGGTCAAATATAAACCAAATCAACTTTGCCACTGCTAAATCACTCATCTAAGCTGGTTTACATCATGAACGACGGCATCGAACCCTACTCCTCCTACCTTGGCTATACTAGATCAAAGATTTTTTTTTCTTGGCGACCGCAGGTATGTGGTTACGAGTGGTGTAAATTTACGGTATTAACCCTTCACCTCCCTCAGTTAGAGTGTAACCAAATTTTCCATCAGGTTTGCTTTCCTCTTGCGATAATCTATTTATTGTCAGAATGTAAACAAATGTATGCGGTACGAGTTATTGCACGAGCATTTTGTTGAAAAATATGCGAACGTACCTGTGCTCGGATAAACTCCAGCGCTCCCCTGACTTTTTGCACGTAAATACTTAGCCGTGCGGTCCGCCACAAGTTTTACCATGATCTCCAATTTTTCGTCATTAAGCTTCCTCAGTAATTCCAATTTTTCGCTCTCTTTCTCGTCTTTAAGCTTCCTTTGCAGCTCCAATTTTTCGTCTTTAAGTTTCCTCTGCAACTCCAATTTTTCGCTCTCTTTCTCAGCACCAAGTTTCCTCAGCAGCTCAAATCTTTCGTTAATAATTTGTGCTAAGACAAATCTAAAAACCTTGTTCAACTTTAGGTAATTCTGACATTATCGGCGAGAAGTCTATCTCTGTTACCGATATGACTGTGCGAGGATGATTTCCAACGCTTCAGGCACCAAGGACGGTATCTCTGTAAACAGTACAATCGCATATTGTTCAGACGATAAGAAACGTAAAGCGTTGATATGCCGAAGCATCGTTTACTTACTGCAAGCATAGTTCTCATTTCATACAACGGTCGTCGGTACATGATAAGAGAACGCAAAATTTCCTTCTGTACATAAATTTGATGATTATTGCTTTTTTTTTATTCCCAAGTAAAAGATTGACAATCATGTTTGTTTCCCCGATTTAGCTCGTCCACTGACAAATAAATTGAACTGCCATTGGGGTGTCGAATTAAGACCGTTAAACCTCTCTGCGTTCTTACACTCATCACTGTGATAAATGGCATTTGTCAAACTCTTCGGTGTGAGCCATTAAAGTTGCAGTGATTCTCATATTAAACGTTATTATCTTTGGTAGAGAATTTATATCTGTGGTGCGTTAGTATCTTACCTCCGCAAATAAAAACTCTTTTCTGTTAATATATGGCGGATGTAGGGTAAATATCGCAAGTATACACCTTGTCGCATACATAATTTTCGCTTTTTTGATCATTTTTCCTGTGATACAAATGCGAATTCAAATGCCAATTATAGCTCTTCATTATGACCATCTAAACGCAACCCTTCTATCTACAATGTCGTTCGTCAGTAAAATGCGGCAAATTGGACACCATTCAAACTTTTTCGTAACTAATTTCAGTGGGTATTTCCATTGATGCACCATTTTTGCAGGACCAAGGAAAAACATTATTTTACCGGCTTTTGCTAAGACACTTCCTCCGCGCCTTTTAGCATATTCCTCCGCCTTGGTAAATCTTTAGAAACTCGGGTCGTACGAACTAACTGACTGTGCTGATTTTCTAACAATGGGTTTACGTGGATGAGCAGTCTTCCCTCACAAATCAGCATAAATAATACAAAACTGGTTCGTTTTCAGAGGCAGTTATTTTTCATTATTCCCAACTAGACGTTTATATTTTGTAGATGGCCTAGTCGCTTCAAAAATTAACCGCAACTCAATAGATATCGTTAAATAAGACAAACCAAACAATTTTTATCAATAAAGCTTTGCGAAAAATGTTCACGTTCACAAGCGAATTTTTCCTTGGAGTGTTAATTGGTTTCGTTCTTGGTTTATTGGTAAACTGGCTATAATAGCCAGCTTTATCGCGCTGGCACATTACCTAAGACTGGAAAGTCTAAAAAGCTACAACTGCTAACAAAACCGTCAAACAAAACTTACTCACCAAAAGTCGAAACGTTGTGGAATAATTTTAAACGATCATACGACAAAAGAATTAAATTAAATTCAAAGTTTTTATTTAACAAAATGGCGTTTGAAACGTATAAATTACTTGAAGAAAAAGCTTTTGCACCTTCAATTACGAAATTTAGAACAATCCCGCGGGAAAAGACCATCGTGACAATCCAACGTCGGATCGACGAATGTAAACCACTCAAGTGGAGGCGATGAAAACAAAGAAATAGACGGTAGTGGTAATGTTATTAATAGTCGCAAGAATAAAAAGATAGCGAAAATTAAATAAACGACATAATATCGTTAAATTATACAAATGTGGGAACTGATATTCAGCAAAGTTAGTAAAAATACAATTAAGAAAACTTGACTCAAAGCTAAATATATCTTTCAAGAATTATTGACAGCATTGTTCACTGCATTTCAAAATTCTTAGCTTAAAGTTTTCTTCAACAATTTCTTATTTTTTTTTTTTTGGACTTCTGCTAATTTGTTTACCATGATTATTTATTTATTTTTATTTATTCTTTTAACTACTTATATTCTTTTTATGAGAAGATATCAATAATATGCTCAAACAGGCTTGCTGTACACTAATACAATACAAATGTCAACCCAAGCCCATATTCATTGCTGTGAATAATAATGACTGTATTTTAGAAACAAAACATTCTCATTGTGACAATTCAGCCTTTCTTATGATAACAAAGAATGCAACTTTCATATGATCTGCAACAAACCCGTCTCCCTTGGTATACCATTTGAATCAAATGACTTTACAGAGTACTATCTGATGTTTGATGAGGGTGGATTGTCCTGTTACGGTCGGCGTCCACAATAGAGTTGGGAGAGCAATTAATTGCGTAGGTGTGTTCTGCCGAGAGGGGGTTTTTC
>CAJVPJ010000921.1:0-14555 GCA_910592205.1 Paraglomus occultum | reverse complement strand
ATATTACCTATAAGGTGCGCTAAATTCAGTATTAATTTTACGGCGATTGCATTGCTCGTTAAGCCAATATTCTCATTTAATTTCAAATGTAAGGGGTGGTCGGTGACTTTTGAGACGGCACTGTAGTATTGTGGCATATAGTTGTATCTCGTTTTGCATGCGGATTGCTGTCCCGTCACGTAATTTTATCGATATGTAAAAAGCGGTTAAATCCTGCGAATTGCTCATTAAAAGATTTTATATTTATTATCATACTATTTTTATAGTACAGGTTAAGGTGATTTCTTGAATGAGCTGACTATTGGCTAATCGGAGTAGGTAGATAGTACGAGTTCTACGTATGCACGTGATTTTAGATTATTTAAGTCGTGGTTTCTCGGAGTAAAATTCTTAATATTAACGAAGAACCACTGTTGCTATGTCTCAAGAACAAATATATAACAAGGCATGGATAGACAAGAGCGTTCGCGACCAAACAATACAGTGCTATTCAGAAGACGATATTAGCATAGATCGCAGATCTGTTGGTCATGGTGGATACGGAGTGGTGTACAAAGCAACGGTGAAAAGGACTGGGCAGCAAATTGCCATGAAAACTTCGTTTCCGGATCAATATGGAACCGAGCAAGACTTCTATAAAAGATTTGTCAAAGAGGTTACTATTGCTTGCCTTTACCGTGTTTTTGTTACTGTTGAACGGGATATTTTTGGTCATGTAACTAAATTTATGTCATCAATCAGTTGAAAAATCATCAGAAGGTGGGTTCCCATCCGAACGTCATTCAATTTTTAGGGCTATACAGAGGTAGAGGGTTTTTTCTTGAAGTGAAATTGGTTTATCAAACAGTAGGAGTGAGTTATATCGAGTCGTAACTTTCTGTTCTATTCCATTATGCGAATAGATGACTCCAATCATTATCACATGATTTTGGAATTTGCTGACGGTGGAAGCTTGCGTGAACACTTGACCAGACATCCTAATTTAAATTGGGGAGAAAGACACAAGTTAGCCTTGGAAATTACTAACGGGTTAAGACATCTACACGGCCTAAATATCATTCATAAGGACTTGGTACGGATTGTTATTTTTCCACATTTGGAGTCTTAACCATAACATTACAGATTCTGATACAAGTTGCTATATTGCTATTTTATTTTAGTCTTCTACAAATATTCTTATTCAAGGAGGTGTTGCAAAGATAACCGACTTTGGCTTGTCTAGCGTCCTGAGACAAATTATGTCCTCGTCAAATGGTACTGGAAATTTGGCATACATAGATCCAGGATCCATCCAAAACTTGAAATATAGACGAGGAAAGAAGTCCGATGTCTTTAGTCTTGGGGTAATACTTTGGGAAATATCCACAGGAAAAGTCCCATGCGGAGGTCTTACCCGAAGTGTAGATATTACTGTATATAGAGTGCGGGGTCTTCGAGATAGCGCTTCTGACAACACGCCTAGGGAATACGTTAAATTATATTCGGACTGTTGGGATGAATCTCCTGCAAATCGACCACATGTAGAAGATGTTTGTAAAAGGTTAGAAATATTGCCCGAGTTGGATGACCTCAACGAATTATTAAATAATGAGCCGTCTAATGAATTGGCATTAGAAAGGAGAGGATATCTTTCTTATAATCTCGGTCAATATAAAAATGCATTGGCCGATCTCAACAAATTAATAGAGATTCGACCGATTAATGCAACCGCATTAAAAAGAAGAGGAGAAGTTTATTACAAACTTTGTCAGCTTGATATGGCATTAAATGACTTTAGTAAATCATTGGAGATTCAACCGAACGATGCAGAAGCATTGGCAGCAAGAGGAGATCTTTTTTATAATCTCGGTCAATATGAAAATGCATTGGCTGATCTCAGCAAATCAATAGAGATTCGACCAGTTAATGCATTTGTACTAGAGAGAAGAGGTGAAATTTATCGCGTGCTTGATTTGTACGATGATGCACTAAAAGATCTCAATAGATCGTTGGAGATTGAGCCCAACAATGCGCGAGCATTGAGTGTAAGGGGAGACGTAAATCGCGTACTAGGGAGTTATGATAATGCTTTATGTGATCTCAACCGGTCATTAACGATTGAACCGAATGATGTCTGGGCATTGAGGAGAAGAGGAAATGTTTATTACGCTCTCGGTCAATACGAACCGGCACTAAACGATCTCAATAGATCGTTGGAACTGGAACCGGATAATGCAACAGCATTGAGTTTAAGAGGAGCTGTCTATCTCAATCTTCAACACTATGACGACGCGTTGAAAGATCTTAATAAGTCTTTGGATATAAAAGCTAATGCTTCGTGGGCGTTTAGAGTGAGAGGAGATATTTTTACCAAACTCGGGTTGCATGACAAAGCCCGAAATGATATTAATCGAGCAATGGAACTCGAAGCAGACGTTCTAAACAACTGAAAGCAAGAGAGGTTTATGTTACTACATTACTAATATGAAAATTTCTCAATAAATTATTGAATTACTTTTAAAGGAAATGAAAGAAACTACTACAACGTTACAATTACTTGCAATATTCTCTCCAATTCACAAATCTGCGGTACACAAGTAAGATTCTATTGCAATGTTAAATAATGTTCAGCATATTATTCAGTATATTATTATGACGCCGGTCAGGTGGCTTACATACCGACATCTTTTAGCATTAACTTACAAATAGCCCACCACAATTTATGATAAATATTTAAGATTACCATTATTAATTTACATAGTTTCTCGGCTAAATAAATTAAGAGAGAATTTACTGTTGGAAGCACCGCGAGTCTCTTAATGGTTTAGCCTATTTTTGGAAGGTCATCCAATGGAGAACTGTTCGTTTCTAATTACAGTTTAGATGTCTTCTCTGGCCCACATTGTAATTATCCAGTGCTATTGTGAGCATGAGAATGGCGAGGAAGAGCGTCTTTGAATTTGCCGTGAAATTATTCATAAACATACAGTTAACATAAATAACTACTGAACTGTCGTAAAAACGTCCGCTCGCGTTCTCTTTTAGATATATAATTCTGCCTCTTAAATTATATACGTCCAACTACAGAGCGGATGCGCGAATCATCATTATCATGTGACTGAAAATAGTGTTACAACGCGTCCACTAAATATGTGGTCGCGTTCGGAGTGACAAGTTTGTACAATAATTTTATTTCATTTATTATGGCGTTTTCTATCGATGAAAGGAAGAAAGAAGATGAGCTCTTTCATGAGCGTGTTGGCTTTTATATGGAGTTTCTGGAGGCTGAAGTATCCTTTATCGTTATAAACTGGTTATCGAGGTCGTTGATAGAAGTTGAAGGAACATTTTTTGCCCATAGCTATGTACACCATATTAGATAAATACCCATACAGTGTATATTCAACCTCTAATGTAGTTACATTGAGTGATCGGTTGGCTGCTGTCTGTTGTCCGTGCTTGTGGGCTGTTTCTACAGAGCATACACCGACGACTCATCAATGACAAAGTCCAAATTCACTACGTCTTATTCTTTAATTGGAATTCAAAAATGAAAACACGCTAGGTTTCCAAAGCATCCTACAAAAAAGAAATAACACAAATGCTTGATAGAAATGAGAGGCGTCTTATTGTCAGTATGGACGATCTACGCGAGTACAACCCGGAGAAGGCATTAGAGTATGTATCCATGCTGTTGTCGAACGTATGAACTTAGGTTTTTCTGATCTTGTTCGTTTACAGAACGATGACAATACCAAATGAAACGATTCCAGCGTTTGAACAAGCATTAAAGGAAGTAATTAAGCATGTCAAACATCCGATACGACATCAGATTGACGACGACCAACAATTTCACATTGGATTCAAGGGAAGTTTTGGATCTAATCATGTCAGTCCACGGACGTTGAGATCCATTTATTTGGGACAGTTGATTTGTATAGAGGGTATTGTCACTAAATGTAAGTTTATTGCTGACTGATATTTTTATTGGTTTGGTCGTATGGCATTTCGCATACACATCTTTGGGGAACTGTCTAACTATAATCCAATATTTATTAGGTGGCCTCGTTCGCCCGAAACTAGTTAAAAGTGTCCATCATTGCGAGAAAACCGGGAGTTATTATGCTAGAGAGTACCGAGATTCTACTATGCTTGGTAGCTCGCAACCGACTACGGTTACATATCCAACAGAAGATGATAATGGCAATCCGCTTACGACAGAGTTTGGATTCTGTTCGTTCTGTGATCATCAAGTAATTTCTATTCAAGAAATGCCAGAGAGAGCGCCAGTCGGACAATTAAGTAGATCATTTGATGTCATCCTTGATGATGATTTAGTCGATTCAGTCAAGCCTGGAGATCGTATTCAACTTGTCGGCATCTTTCGGTCATTGGGGAACCGAAATAAAGGAGCTACCTCCGCTACATTCAGGTAAGGTCACTACGTGCTACAAGCGAAACAAGTAAAAAGGAGTTAATTTGTCCGTTTGCGTGTTCATATCACATCTGTAAGCATTAAATTGTATGCGTATTGTTAACTATTGATTAATATACTCGACTATTACGCATAGGACTATAATTATCGCTCAAAGTGTGAATGTGCTATCAGGAAAAGACGTTGGTCAGACTAAAATGACAGAGAAGGATATTAATAACATCAAGAAATTAGCAGGGACCAAAAAGTATTTATTTGATCTGCTTGCTCGATCAGTTGCTCCGTCTATCTTTGGACATGACTATATAAAGAAGGCTATATTGTTGATGCTTCTTGGGGGAATGGAGAAAAATTTACCAAATGGCATTCATATAAGAGGGTATCTATGATACATCCGGGTTACAAGTTCTTTATTTGTTCTCTTGCCTTTCATAAGTTTCTCACCACTGTTCAATTAGGGATATAAACATGCTAATGGTAGGTGATCCCTCGACGGCAAAATCTCAACTTCTTCGATATGTCCTCAACATTGCCCCTCTTGCCATCGCTACAACGGGTCGCGGATCATCGGGCGTTGGCTTAACTGCGGCAGTCACATCAGATAAAGAAACGGGTGAAAGACAGCTTGAGGCAGGAGCCATGGTACTTGGCGATCGTGGAATTGTCTGCATTGACGAATTTGATAAAATGAGTGATATCGATAGAGTATCCATTCATGAAGTAATGGAACAGCAGACTGTAACAATTGCTAAGGCTGGAATACACACCTCACTGAATGCAAGATGTAGTGTTATTGCTGCCGCCAATCCCGTTTACGGACAGGTATAATTCTTATGTATCTGAACGTGATTGATGCTTAATTACATTAACATTATTGTTTTATAATATTTCTAGTATGATGTTCATAAACACCCGGCACAGAATATTGCCCTTCCCGATTCTCTTCTCTCTAGATTCGATCTTTTATTTGTCGTCACCGATGAAATAAATGACACTCGTGATCGAATGATCTCTGATCATGTTCTTCGTATGCATCGATATCAATCGCCAAGCGTAGAACAAGGTGTCCCAATCAGTGATATGCCATGTGAGCGAATTCTAATGGGAGAGAAGGAAGAAGAATTACAAGAGACTCCAGTGTACGAGAAGTTTAACGAGTTGTTACATGCTAGCTTGCAGGCTATGCAGGCTACCCAACCGAAGAAACCATCTCAAAAAAAAACCAAGAATCTTGAAATTCTCACTACGCCATTTCTGAGGAAATATATCCAGTATGCTAAGACTGAAATAAAACCCGAATTAAGTGCGGAAGCTGCAGATTATATTGTTTCTGTATTTTCGGATTTACGTAACAATGATCCTGCTGGTAATCAAGCTAAGGTCGGTTATTAAATCTTTTATTAGTTTACCATGATAGAATAGTTTATTGGTTTATGAATCGACATGTAATAACAATGTATCTCACTTGACCAGACAACGCCAATGACAGCTCGTACGCTGGAAACACTGATCCGTTTAGCAACAGCCCACGCTAAATCACGACTGAGCAATGTGGTAGGAGAAAAGGATGCAAGAATCGCTGAAGAGATTGTCAGATATGCGCTATTCAAAGAAGTTGTCTCTCATACACGACGAAAGAGACGAAGATTGAGTCGTCAGGCTGCAGATACGTCTGACTCGGATGACAGCGATGATGACAATGACGATGACAACAATGATGCCGGCAACGATGCAAGCGATAATGCCACCAATTATGTCATCGACAGAACCAACGAGACCAACAACGAGACCAACAACGCCAACAATGATGTCAATAATGATGCCACCAATGGTGTTAGCGACGATGTCATTCCTGAGCAAGGTCCTTCAGAACAACGATCGCTTGTTGAAACACCAAGGTAAAACATTAATTTATCCTCCAATCGACGAGCAATTTCAATGAAAATAATACGCCACATGTTTTATTGACGTTTGCTGCTTTCTCGGTTCCAGGTTCAAATTATTCCAAGATAGGATGGGAGATCTCACCTCTTCAGAGCTGTTTGATGGTCAAATGATACTTACAACAATGCTGGCCGAGATAAATAACGGTTTGCCGGATGAAGAACAATTTAGTGTTACAGAAGCAGAATCAGCATTGCAAGTGATGGCTGACAGGAATCAAATCATGTATAGTGGCGGAATTGTCTACAGGATATAATCCAAATAAAAGTATTATTTTTAAAAAGAGCATTGTATGGTTATAATAATGTGGGACAAGCATTGAAAGTTTATAAGTTTTTTTTCTGTTGTTCATGTGTCCAAACTTCGATCACTTTGAACGAAACAGCTACGCAGAGTCTGTATCGATAAATACCACAAAAGCTGCTCTATGAGAAATAGACACTCTTTTGTTTTCCAAGATCATGGGTTTGCATATCAAGACGTGTTTTGAGAATATTCCTTTACTTTTTGTGGATTAGTACAGACTTTATGAGCGTGTTTTTACTATTGAAAGTTGGATTTTCATATGAGGCTTCCTATATGTTTGTAACATCACCTCAATAACGGACTTGTCAAATCAATAATGGATATATAGCGAAAAGCTAAAATTTCGAACTTATGAATCGACGATCGATGGATGTGCCATTTTTAAGTACATTTAAACATACTACTAGTACAGAAAGTTTGTGAGATAAACTCATTATTATAACAGATATAGCCTCGTGTTTCATCACAAGTCCCCTGCTGTTAGAAAAAGCTATCTCGCCACACAGCAACGCCACCGCCGCAAGGCATGTGCAAGATGGTAAAACTCTGTATGATGGGCAACCTTTAGTGAGTCCATTTGTCAAAATTCTGACTTAATTGCTGAAACAAAGGAAACCTTTCAATTTCTTCCCAGTTTTAGAAGTAGTTGCGATTTATATTCGGTAGAAAAAAAAATAAGTTTACTAATTAAATTAATTAATCCTACACTAACTTGAGTGAAGCTCGGCTAGCGATATCACCACTATTTAGCGAGGGATCTGTTTGGAAATGCTGGCACCTTCGACGCTCAGATCGCAATGTAACTGAGATCGATTGGAATGATAATTTGCGCATTGATTGACTAGGAAACCAGTTTTAGAGGTTTAGCACGTGTACATCTCGTAGAGTTAAAACTGCATGAAATCTTCAAAATTCCCTGAACCTAATAATACATGTAAGATTTCTTAGTATTTAAAGCGGGTGTAGTGCGAGTCGATACTTGCTACTGGTACATAAGTCTCCGTAATAAAGCCCAACAAATACGTTATGGATGTCACCAAACCAAAGATATTGGAAGTCTCCCAGTGTACCTCCTCAAATACTTAACAATTAGACTTCCATCTCTGTCTGAAGAATGGGGTTCATAAGAAGACGTTGATTACAAAATCTCGGTCCGGCTATTAACACGGTTAGACGACAAAACATTGATTTTGAAACATACCAAGAATAATACGGCAACGTAGGATTGACTCTGCAACTTACACCGTTAGTTATTCATTTAAGGCTATCAAAATTGTTAATAATAAACATCACATAAAGCTCTCTTGAGATTGGCTGCATATATTTCCGGTAAATGGAAACCGATTACTATTATACGCCCATACACCTACTTACCAAGCATTGAATGTTCAGACGCTTCAATTGTTATGGTTGTCACCGACCAACTCTATAAGCACAATTGCATCATCCCTGGTTGACACCATATTCATTGGGCGAACAAATGATGTCAACAATTGATTTTCCAACATGACATAGAAACAGTACAGACGAGCAGAAAATGATGTCTTGGATTGCAATGCCAATATTGACCAATATATCCGCTGAGTATATTATTTAGATTGCTGCTTCATTTACCAAGGCGATTACTCAAATGCATGCATCTTTTATATTATTAATCTTCCGACCGAAGGCTCTTGATCTCTTATCAATATGTTCTCTGATCTCAGATTTATCTCAGTACAAGACTATATACATCGGCTAGAATACACAAAGACGGAAAGACAGGCGATAGTACATACTGAGCACTGCAAGACTGAGTTTTTCAGACAGCCAGAGATTATGGCTCGGATATAAAATTACATATTGATGATATGGAGCGTTACAGATGCACACTCTCAGTTTCACAAGGTGTGAACGGTTCCTTCTCTCATGAATCTCTGTCAGCGCATAATCACGATAGAACGAAACCTTGATATTCTCCTTGTATATTCCAGAGTAAGTACTCTCTCAATAATTAATCATATGTGCTCAATTCTTATTCTCTTTGCTTTCCCCTGCTCCATACTCTCAAATCTGGTAACTTTGACCTGTAAAACGGACTAGTAAGATTGCTCAATATCATTCTGCAAACCATAGTTCCTCTTATCATTGCCTCTTTATGAGTGCCCCTGGATATTGCTCTCTTTCGCTGTTGATTTGTTCTATCGGCATTTATCCTGATGATATTCCAAGCGTTTATTTCTTTCATAAAACTAAACTCTCACGTATCATTTGCCAAAGTGTTTTTGTATAACTGTGGTGAATAAGCTGGACTTTTGAGACAGTACCAAATATTTGATGTCCGACGATAAGTGATCCAAATATAGCTAGCAACAAGTGTAGAATCTCTTCTTTTTTCACCCACCGCTCTCAGTAAACTAAGACTAAATATAATCAACGTCTAGTTGGAGTTGGCGTACGTGGACCTCGTCTAGGCGGCATTCTCATTGGACTAGGTGACCTTGGAGGACGTCCTGTATATCCCATGTTAACTCTGTTGCTTCTTATCGGACTTAATGATCTTCGTCTTTGGCAAAAAACAGATGGCAAGATGTTTAGATAAATTATGGCTCGACTATATGATTCTCAACCTGCGGAATATCCACAATTGAGTGACAAATTCTCACCTCCCGTACATGCCGCCTCTTGGAGATGGTGGTCTAGGCGGAGGAGGACCCATCGGGGGTTCAGGATATCGAGAAGGAGGCGAAGATCGATTACTCCGATATGTTGGAGGGACAGGTGGTTCCCTCGCAAAACGATTTTCTCTTCTAGATGGCCTGTTATGCAACAATAGTTCGTTCATCTCACTCCAGATAACTTTCTGCACAATTAACCTTGTTTACCTACCTCGGCCCACGTTCATAACTACCTCTCCTGGGTCCAGGCGATGGATTCCTGCGCGAGTAAGGTGGTGCGTCAGGTGGCGGTAAAGGCCTTCTATCATAACCATCTCTATCATATGTATCTCTAACGGGATAATATCCTCTGTCATATCCTTCTCTTGCATATCGATCATACTCTCTATCTGGATAGCCTCTCTCGTATCCTCTCTCTCTATCGTATCCTCGGTCATACGGTGTTCTATAATCTCTCCTGTAATCTGAACCATCATCTCTTTGATCTCTAGAGTCTCTTTGATCTCTCGCATCCCGTGTTTCGCGCGGTTCGCGCGGTTCGCGAGGATAGCGATCGTACGCAGAGCGCTCGTATGGCCTGTCTAATGGAGGAGGAGCATATCTATCATCCCGTGGCGGGTAAGTGTCACGAGCTGGGTACGAATCACGGGGTGGATAACTGTCGACGGGGCGACGATCATCGTGACGAGGATGGGGTTTTCGTGGATTGGGTTCTCGAGAACTATATAAGAAAAAAAACTCGTTGAGAACGTGCCGTACATTTTTGAAAATGCACCAAGCAAATCGTGCGATTATATGAAGAGAGGTAAAATGAATGTATGTTTAACTAAGCCAATGCATAAATAGGGAATACTTCTCGACGATATTAAACAGAATTTAATCTTTCCAATTTTTTCAATAACTTTTTTACCCATCTGGAATTCGTACATTTCTACAGCATCACTAGGTTGTCTTCAATACACGCGCCCCTTATTACTTACCTAGTACAATCTCTAGCCCAATGTCCGGCTTGACCACATTTAAAACATGTATCATTTGACTTTGTATCCCCCCTACTTTTATATTCATCATTTCTTTCGGCATGAGCATACTCCACACGCAGCTGTTGACCTTGGAAATCACTTCCATGTAATTGACTTATAGCGTCATCGCAACTTCGACGTTCTTCGTATTCCTTTTGTATTATTTGTTATTTGTGAGTTTGTTTGCACACACAGTTGATAGCAGTGTCAAGTAGAAATGTGTTGAGTTAGGATCAGATAACGAGATGGCTTTTGAGCATGTAGAAAAGTTCACAGTCACTTTACGTATAGCATGTGAAGCAGCGATGCTTATTTTGTGGTCGTTAGAGCTTGCCGTTGTACATGTTATGGGTGACTGTGTGAGCTATTTACACTCTGCCATACTATTTAAAATGCGCCCAAAGGATTTCCTTTTTGAATTATCTTAATTTGCCTCATTCAAGAATATAAAAAGACAGCAGTAATATCCGCGAGAGATGGACGGAGATAGTGAGAGACAGCTGCTAAAGGAGATTGATGATGCTACGAGACAGATGTTCATAGTATATCCTAATGATTGAAGACATTCGATACTCGGAGAGTACAATAACTAAAATCTACTCTGTTTGCGCAAGCGAGACCCTTTGGACGCACATAGAGCAACACCTGAATTTAAGAGCTGCAACCCTTTGTCCATTGAGCTAATCCAAATTACTATACATCCATCCATCGTGTCAGGAGTGAAAGAAACTTACAATGAATCCATAGTTGCCCTTGAGTTCCATGTTAACCACATTGCCATACTTTGTAAAGCACTCCCTTATATCCTCCGGTCTTGCTCGTTCTGGTAAATTACCAACGTATATTTTTACACCTGAGATCGGCATCGTTTTCTTCTTACTGTGTTGCTTAAGTTTAAGGAGTCAACGTTTCCTAACGATGATCAGGCAAGGCTATTTAAGTTTTCAGCTGGTCCAACAAACACAGACGTTGTAAACCCTTATAAAGGGGGACTGGCGCATATCACGTGACTTATGTTGGATTTGTCATTCATGTGACATAATAATAATAAGATTAACTAATACTTATTATTATTATTATTATTATTATTATTATTATTATTATTATTATTATTATTATTATTATTATTATTATTCACAACTGTGGCTTAAGTTACGTGAATAATTTATCTGTACATGTTAATATTAATATGAAATTCGCGCTGGATAAAACGGTCTCGCTTTAACCGGCTTTTGCCTAACGACTCTACCAATTTTTACAACCGTAGATAACGATTCAATAATGAGCGTTGTAACTATGCTAATAAATGTGTGAAGTGTATAACAAACCATTCATGTCATCCTGTTACCATTTGAAATGTCTCAGTCTTCGTTTATGGCATTCATACATTTAAAAAGTTGATGCGTCATTATCATTTATTTGATTATTAATTAAACTTGGGCGTGCCAAGAATATCACGTTTGAATGTTGAATTCGGGCTACAAAATTTATCATACAGATGGCCTTTTGAAAGATTCCCTTGCATTCCTGGTCGCGTTTCTAGTTCACCAACAAAGAATATCATCTCTTTTATTTATGCCGGAACTGAAACTTGAACCAGAGTATATAATGCTTACCGACGTAATGAAGACAATCAACGCTAATATCGGCGTTTTTGTCAATTGCACCTCTGTAGTTCTGATTTAACTGTTGTTCTTGGTATCATTAATTGAATTGTACGTGTAATGTTAGAATTTAAAGCACGTTAAATAGTAAAGGATATGCTATTGCAGAAACTATAATCTTCAATTAAACCACGATTGATAATTACCGCCAGACTTTGAACGGCGTACAAAGTTGCTCTAACCCTAACCCTAGTCAAAAAAAAAAAAAAAGAGAAAAAGAAAAAGAAAAATGGAAAATTTTGCCTCATGACACATTTATTGATATTTTTGCACACAATGTATCAGGTTAATAAAGTAACGCGTTAGATACATACGTAATTGTTGTAAGATTGATGCCAATAACAAATTTGTATAGACTGTTTAACCAAACCGTAGGCCATAATTTCCGCCTGTACCATTTGGATTGTCATGTCTACCTCGTTGTCCGCGGCCTCTTCTATAGAAACCCCTTCCACCTTGGTAATCATTACCAGATTCTCTACTAGCTCTATTAGACGTTCTACTATTATTCCCAATATTGTATCTAGTGTTATCTCTAGTATTTTCTATATCATTGCCTACGTCATCATTATCTCCATTTACATTTCTATTGACCTTACTACTATAATGATTCTTATTATGTCTTGTACCTAGCGTATTCGCCGAATTTCTTAAATCCACCACTTGATCTCTAGTTTCGCGAACTTGTTGTTCATCTTTTGCGTCTTCTGTTTTACGTCTCGTTGCAGTGAGTTTGACGTCTAACTTTTCAAAGTCTATCTTTCTTGTGTGATCTTTGATTTTTTTCCAACTGTGTCTCTATCATTATTGGTAGACATATCACATCTGTACATTTCTTCGTCGCTGTCAGTAATGTCATGTGCCAGCTTTGTCGTACTGTTTTTTTCCACATCCACATCGTTTTCTTTTCCTTTTAGACTTCGTTTCTCTGATTTTAACTCCTCACACTTATTGCTTAACTCCACTGCTCGTCCATCATACTCTTGTTTTAATGCAATCATATCAGCTTTGATTTCCTGCGTATACTCATCAAGTTTCGTTTTTGATGGTAGAGCTGCCTTGTATTGAGATATTTGGAATTTGAGAATAGTTATGATTTCATCAAGAATTTTTGTCTCTTGGGTCTTTATGAGAAGTGAATGTGCGAGGGATGAGATTTGTTCCTAGTTTGAAACAGTACGTTGATGGATTAATTACGATAACAATGCAACTATATGAACGTGAGTAATTATGAGTAAGTTATACAAATATCGTCAATACCGAATAACATATATAATATGACAAATATCAATTGTCCAATTGTCCACATAACTAATGTAAAGCATTCTTTGCCGTTAGCTTCATATCGTGTGTATGTCAACAAACCTTCATCTTTTCATCGTATCTGCCCTCTTTCCTGTCATGTTCATCCCAATCATGATACAAAGACAACAAGCTCTTCCCCGTCGTTTTTGTTCCGCATAGAGGACACTCTGGCTTTATATTCAACCATTGGTGAATGCAGGATGTGTGAAAAACATGACCGCCTTGTTAATTTAGATAGTATGAGTATGAGTATTCGTGGCGATAAAATGCGATTGAATCATCTACAGTACCCCCAACCCTATAATAATCCATCAATCGTTCAAACAATTATTTGCAATCTAATATAACATACAAGGAGTAGCAACAACGGATGATTTATATTTCCCTGTGTGAGTCCCAGATTCACTTTCATTTAGATGCAAATAACATATTGTACAACTTGCCATAGTGTTGGCAGATACTTCGAGATGAAATTTATGATGTATTATTCGGGGGTGCTGCAACAAAACCAGACAGTGAACGTTACGCCACAGAAAGATCTCAGGGTCAAAACTGCTGAGCGCCACAAATTTATCTGGCCCCAGTTTTTCTATAAGCTGAAGTCAATTAACTGGGGAAGCGCAACTGTACCGATACCTAATTCCCTATTTATACTAAAGTTGCTTATTATCTGCGGAATGTGAATACTGTATGTTCAATCAAAATGTTAGGAACGTATAATTTCAATCGACGTTGTTATTAATTAATACTTATAAAGCTTGCGAAACTCGTTTCTATTTCATCTACGCATATTCCGTTGATATTATATTATTTCCATCCGAAGTGAAACTTTCTCTTTTGTAAATGATACCAACTGAAATATTGTGCTAGCGTTTGATCTCTTCGCATAATTTGTTATCTGATTTCCCTTTGAATAAACATAATATGTGTTTAGCCTTTAACTATATCATAACTGGCGTTGAAAACGTCGCTTGGCATCCACCTAGAAATCAGAGACTGGTCGTTTTGACGATAGTTAGTCTGTGCATACCTCGTTATGAACTTGAGATTCTATCACATGAGACTTTTCGTGTGTGTATTAACGTGTTTCGAACTTTGCCTGTTCGTGTTAATATTAATTGCAATTTGTCATGTTTATCTGCGCTAGTCAGCTAGCAGGATCTCTTTAACCCAATAATACATTGAGGCTTGTGTGGCTAATAATCATCTACGCATCCGTGACACGATTATTTCCAATTCCCAT
>CAJVPJ010000920.1:0-14555 GCA_910592205.1 Paraglomus occultum | reverse complement strand
CTTAGTAAATAACGCCAATACTGAATTTCGAAAAGATAGACTTTTCATATGTTTTACTAATTGATCGACAGGGTGGTCGGTAACTTTTGCTACGGGAGTGTACAATATTTCTTAATAACCATCAAAGTGGCATTTATTATAATCAATCGATTAGACTAGAAAGAATCCTATTGACAATTAGGCTTGTAATGATTAGCTGTGCCAGGAAAATGTTATTTTTTTAACAAGTACTTCCCCAACTGCTAATTCGGCTGATCCATAACCCAAAACCTTCGCCCATCGAGACCCTTGATGGCGTGTAAAGTATAGATTGAGTATATCAAAAAAGAAAACCACGGGATTTGTTAAACATTATTATGCGAGAACAATTCGTCAACATGAATTCGGATCTTGTCAGTTAAAGTTCTAATGCAATGGTATATATAGATTTACACAATTTGTGCTTTTGTCAATACTCTGGAAGCTGTTGTGTATGAGTTTTCAAACAGTGACACTTGATCGTCGCGCAGATGACCTGTTGAGCATAAATAAAAGGATCATCTGATTAGTAACATGTGACATCATTGCGTGATCCCTTAGTTACTAGTGATCCCTTCTCCCCGCGCACCTCGAAATAACCAATTGCTTTGAAATACCCTTCGCGTTCGTGTCAGCGTTATTATGCTAAATAATATACTGAATTTATTGATTAAGCCCTTTAAATTCATCTCATCTAATACTAACATGTACAAATGGTGAATAATAAAACGAGTAGAGATAAATTCGTATTTATATTTAGTACACTGTTTGCTATTACTTTTAATCCAGAATTTCCGATGGACCAAATTATTTCAACAACACATACTAATACAGTCAAATATTGGTGTTATGAATTTTGAATAGCGTCGAGTATAAAATGCCCGATTGGATTCTTTTTTCTTTTTTTTTTCTTGTAAATTTAGCTTGGGCAAGTTATGGTCAAAGACGATTAATATTAATCTTAACGCCCTATCGCGTCTCAGCTACTCTTGGGACACAAGCGAATTGATATATCAAAGCTCAAAACTGAGTGGCTGGCAAATATGCAGACTTTGTGACCCCTCGCCGGGGGCTGTGGGTCCACAATGCATATATACATATTCGTATATAAAAGGTTCACTTTCTCAAAATTTACACATACACAAAATGTTTATTAAAGCCGATATTTATAAAAAAGCCGATGCGGTTAGAAGAAGTCCACAAAAAGAAGTACGAAAGAGATTGCAAATCCTGGCAAGAAAAAAGTTAAAGTGTGAATTGTCTATCGTTCAACGACGTCGATCGATAATGCCTTACGGAATGAGAAAATACCGCAAAAGTTGTTTGAAGAGGTCCCCTCCGATGCTGACCATTTACGAAGAGACAGCATTCGACAAAGAACCTGACGACGAAGAGGATGATCTGTGCAGGCGTATGGCTTGTCTTTGTAGGGGTGGTAGCTATGAGATGATGTAACTTGGGCGGGTAACAGGAATCTTGTTATCACGATTGAACGCGCGGCGTAATATTGGATGTAAATGTCGGGTCGCAGTAATTTAACGGTTACGCCGCCCCACTAATTGTACATTTCTGCTTGTGTTCTCTTTATTAGATTATGCCTTCCTGTAAGAAGTAAGATTGTTTGAATGGCATAAATATTTAAACAGGAGAGATGAGTAACGGTAAATAAAATGTCTTGCCTATTCGCGCATGTAAATATTAAACCCTTCGCACTTTCCTTATCGGATCAAGTGTATCAGTAAAACTAATACATATCAACACACTGTCTCCAAGAAATGAGAAAGTAACTTACGTTTTGTTGCATAGAACTGATGTTTAAACGCATACATGATTGGATAGGCTCGTCCTTAATGACGCAATAAAAGTGATTGCCAAAGCATCGATCAATCTATCTGTGACATTCGTCCAGAGCTTGAATCTTGAATCCCAACGTACTGTCTAATCTTACACGTATGTGTGAGCACTCCTTTCTATCTATTTACAGCCTCATCAGACATAGATTGACAAGGAATGTTACAGCAACAACTCCACAACAATAACTCCCAGCATTGTCTAGAGAAGTGAATTGGATTTGTTATTAGATCTTTCCTAAATCACTCAATAAAGAACCCGAAAACTCATATTATTATGCTCCTTTCTAATCACACGCTCTTAACCTGCTACTTCCTACAACCAAAGGAGTAGCTATCTTTTTTTCATTCCCGATGCGAATCATTTACCAGTGGAGCCAACTCGCCGAGTCTGCATAGGCATTTTGACATCAATCTGCACATTGAAGGGGGTGGGAGATATGGATTAGCCCGTGAACGTCATATCGCATATGGATATTGGTGTTGATCAATCTCCAGACCAAAGTTCCCGAAAACTTAATCACGAATCTCCAAATCTATAGCACATCATCAGCTTCTACCTTTGATATCCTAACTATGATATGTGGCACCAACTGTTGCGATCTTGCTGCTCAGCTATTCTGATTCTTTTCTGCTGTTCATAACAAATTCCTAATTAGGTTGTATATCACATGAGTTATTATTTACGCTTTTTCTCACAACCCCCCTAGTACTACTTAACCCCAACTTTTATTCCGACTAGTTATTATTATAGGTTTTATTTGAGAAGGCGGTGTGACACATTTACATTAAAGAAGGAGTAAATTGGCAAGAGACAGCGTTGCTTGAAGTGAGAGTGCAGAAGTTTATTCTTTAAATATATATATTTTTCGTTACATCTGTTTTCCATTCAACAGTAGTGACGATACTTGTTGGATTGATGATTCGTCTTCGGGTAAAGGCAGGAGCCGTGCAATTTAATTATTTTATCATTAAAACCTTTCCTATGAACAACCATGAGACTGAAAGAACATAAAATATCTAGTTATCCAAAGCGAATTATTTATCACTCGCGTATAACGTCCTACAGTCTTACTTTTTTCAATAAGTGCTAATTCAAATCGAGGGATATAAATAACTGCCATTTAAGCTAATCAATAATTGGTATAGTAGTTATTACGATATGGTATATTGTAAAAAACTTGTATAGCAGATCTCTCGATATAACGGAGAAAAGGGTCGAAATTATGGCATCCGTTATACTGCGCAATGGCTTGATATGTGTAAGACACGCCTGGATTCAATCAGTCAATCTCATGCTTTCATTTGACCCCCAAATGTTCAGAATCCAGGCGTTTTTTACACCAGCGCCTTTCTTCCCGTTTTTTATATACCAGCAATGAGCCATTGTTAATTTGAAATAGATGATTATTTAAAATTTCTCGATAAATCGGTCGCATTTAAAATATGGGGCTTTCCCTATATTTGTAATATTATGCTTCTTTTCCTTCAAATAAAAAAGAACTGAAGAAAAAAGATTTGATAATGTCAAAAATTTGGCAAGCAGTCATTAAAGGTATCCCAAAAGAGGAGATGAGAACTCCTTCCAGAATTGGCGAAATCAGCTGGAACTGTTACATAGAAGTTAATTGATGGAATAAAAATAGTCTTCCTTACATACAGCATGTTTTTATTACTTTAAGCATAAGCAAATAAAATATAATAAAATAAAATAAAGTAAACAATACAGAGTTGGTTTATTATACTGACATACTATTACTGACGCAAATTAGTATAGCCGAATCATCTGATTTTAGCGATTAATCATTACTTACGCGTTTGTGTCTACAAAAATGACGTGTATGTAGATCAAAGAGTTGTTACAGTGAAACTCGACATAACAACTTTCAATGTAAACTCGAAATTGAGTTTTTCTATGCGTAATACGCAAGAGTCCGGTGTCAAGTGTTTAAAACTGCCCGCCCACCTCAAATTCCCATAGTGCTGTGATTTAATTGCTCCTTCCAAACCAATACGCCTATGATGTGATTGATTTCTCTGGTCAACAATGTAAGTGTATTTCTACTCTGCTATCGAATTATCGTCTAAACAAAATTTATGTTCAATGATGGACTTTTATATGATAAAATGATGTATGTCATCACATATTGTTAACAAATGAGAATATACAAAATGATAGAGTATCTACAAAATTATTATTTACGGTTCAGTTTCCTTCTTTCTTCCCCGTTCTTGTACGATCATGCGATTTACAGGTTTTTCCATAATCCGTTATATGCTTGCATTCGCTCGTCTGTGAAAAATAAACAAGCATCAAAGTTAACAACCAGCATGCTCCATCCTACATATAAAGAGCGTCTATAAGAGACTTACGGACAGAAAACACCCAGCATCCGTTATCGCTCCGTCCGTACGTCGTCTTTTCCTTCTACCGCTGCGTATGAGTTGCAAGTAATCGTCAATAATTGTCGTGTATCAATATCAAAACATTAGTTGCCTTTCATACCCTGAATCCTCGTGTGTTATTGAGTGTTTTAATGACACTGACATTTCGGGCGGCATCTCGTCTTTATCTAACGTTTTAGGGGTCACCATTTCGTTCTGATCTCGTATCGTATTGTCCAAAGAAGGCGCTCTCCCCGGTGTTGATAGGTTGGCCGGACTAGCGTTCTCTTCTTCCGACCTGCTACGTGACAAGAGTAAAAATATTGTAGAACCAATACTACTGTGCAAAGGTACATGAATTGATACAAACGTGTTGTCAGTTGAGAGGGTGTATTCCGACATTTCGTCACTGATAGTCTCTTCGTTGACATCAACGAAATCTTCTGCTTTTCCGTCAGCCAGCTCATTATGGAACGAAGGCGGCTCCTCGTTTTCGTTAATATTGCTAACGTCGGAAAAGTTATCAGCATCTTCGCTATCATAATCCTCAGGCTGCGTAGGACTCCTGTTTGTGCGAAAAAAAAAATAGCCATTTAGACGGACATGTTTGATTACAGATTTCCCGTCGACGCATAATCGGCTTGCGCGCTTCCTTCGACAAATTTTGTCACTTCCCTGGTCGATTCTGTTTTGTATGATGGTAAAGAATAGCTCGCGTTTAAATTCTGCGGTGGCGTAAATAAATCACTTAGGTGATAAGGTATGTCTCGATTTAATGGCGTCACATCAGTTCTCTGCGTATTTTCTCGTTTATCAACAACGAGCTCATCCTTGTCATCGACATAAAACAATGCCTGGGCAGTTGATTTTGCAGGAGAGTTGTGGGTAGCTGCATCTTGTGTGCCTAATAAAGATGTCGCTATCTCTTCTTCTTCTGCTTCTTCTTCTTCTTCTTCTTTTGGTTTTTCTGGTGAGCCTGCTATTCCCGATTGGTTTCTCCGTTCGTTTAGCAACACGTGTAATAGATTTCTCGGCTGTATTGACATATCCCTGAATCAAGTATTTTACAAAATATTAGTTCTGCTCTTATCCGTACTCGTTAATATTGAAATCCCCTTATCTTTGACCAAAAATTACCATGCTTCTCCATCCTCCTCGTCTTCGTCATAGACCCTATCATAATAATTTGACGGTATCGGTATTCTGACACCAAGTCTATAAAAATATAGATCATATCGGTTAACTCAACGGAAATGTTCATTATTTCCGATCGCCAGCCCGAGGCACCACCTGAGAGTAGCCATATCTTGTTTTGCACTCAATCCACGCGCATGTTGAGCGGCCACAAGCATTTCATCATTCTCGTAATCATAGCTGGAATCGTCGTCCTCATCGTCTAAAAAGGGGTTATTACTCTCATCCAAAAGTTGCTCACTGTTGTTGGAATGTTTTTCTGATTCTAGATCTTTAGAGTTTATTATCGGCTCCGGGGCTTCCTCATCGCCCTGTTCAGGCTGTGGTGATTGAACGTCACGCAGATCACTTAGTATGCTTCTAGGCCTTATTGGATTCCGCCCGTAACTAGATTTGTAACAATAGAGATTTCTTATTAAGTTACATTATCTATTATCAATGAATATTAAAATTTTGGTTAACGACCTTTCTTCGTCTTCATCGTAATAATCTGGCGGTATTGGCCAACGGACACCTCGTCTAAAAATAGAATTGTTATTAACCAAAATCGATCGATAGGATATTCATCATGAATAATTAACTCACGACACGTGTGCCATATCCATTCGTGCTTCAAACGCTCTGCTGAGCGCTCTATATCTCGATGGTCCCCTTGAACCAAGAAACGGATTATCGTCATCATCCGCTTCAACTTGGATCTTATTAACTACCGCTGTTTGGGTGTCTGTTCTTTCTGAATTTGAGCTTGAATCATTATCATCTGCGTTAGATCCACTGTTGCCTTGAATGTCGTGCATTAAAGCAAGTAGAATATGAACGAGTTGGGGTGACAGGTGGCGCGGAACCAAAAATGTATGATCGAAAAATGCAAAGTGTTGATCGAAGGTGTTAAAGTAATATCACGTGTTCACATGAAGAACTAGCCTATACAGTCGTAAATTTTTGCAGTAGGAACCAGGCACCATGAATGATATATTCCACGATCCATAAGTGGTGACATGGATCGAGAGTAACAATCGCTTTCAGTACTTTTTAGTTATTTTTTTTTCTCTCTTCTCCGAGACGTCTTTCTTGGCCCAAGATAATTATTTCCTTTTTGGAACGTGAGAATCTATAACTTAAGACGAAATAGAAAAGCCCTCAGTAATTGTTTTAATAAAAACGGACCCATTTTTGATTTTAAAATTTAAGTCTTTATTGTCCATATGAATTGGCGTGTACTTAAAATAAGACGATAATTAGGATTAAAAAAGTACATATTACGCGACCGCAAATAACGCAAATTAGGAACCCATTTCCTATTGTTAAACAGGAGGCATCCGAAGATAACTTGCTGCCAAAGTCCTTGCCTAATTGCTCGAGTTTTCTAATGTTATTATTTATGGGCGTTTGTGATTCCAAACAAAATGTCGTGATTCCGTATGGCTTGACGATTGGATTGTCTGAAAGTTATTATGTTTGAAATTTAAGATTATTACAAGCAGTTTTTTTCGAATGAGCATGATTCTATAGTAATGTTCTTCTTTCCGGGAGCAAAGCACCTTGATAATTTCTCCTTTAAATTATTTGCTCGCTCTTGTTCCATGTTTTATGTCTAACGCACTATTTGACTCGTATTTAAAAATTTTAACAAAATCACATGATTGATAATCGCGTTATACAAAATAAAAACAAATTTGGATATAGAAGATTCTATTATATCGAATTGGTATTGTTTGGTATACAATAGGATAGAATAGCTCGTGAAGATTGTAAAATTAATTTAAACTTTATTATAGAAATAGTAATGGAGCATTTTGTAAATAGTCTAGTGAAATGTTCTGCAGCCTTAACTGGCAATCAAAATCGATTAATGAAATAGCTGGTTGGTTTAGTTTTACTATACAATAATATAATAGACAAAATCTGCAGAGTTTAAGACAGTAATATCGGTAAAGAATTTAGCAATATTAGTATACCTTCCCAATAGATTAATGGTATATTTCGTTCGCGGTAACGAGCTACAACATGTATGCTGTCTTCTTGCGCGTTTTTTATCGACAGCATACGTACGTTATACATTTACTTTATAACATGTACCTACAGTACGGACAAAGATTTGTTGCTCTCGAGCATTCTTTGTAATCAAGAGAATGATACGATTGGCCAATAAAATGTGTTTGTGTTACTTCCCATCGAACAAAATGTATACACCCAATCCATGAATTATTTCGAAGCCTTATTAGTCTAACACCGCTACTTATACTGTCTTGTAGTCATAAAGTATTTTCGTGGATTTATCAAGTGAATATTTCTGTTGCCTTGGGCAACAGCATGCGCAGTATTAAGAAAATAGACAAAAAATAGACGCTTATCAAAAATCTCTTTTCGCTTGACGATGAAGTGGCATATTATAATCTGGTTACTACTTTGTCTAGTTATACTACCCAAAGCTATAGCATGGTCAGAATGGACAAAAGGTTGTAAAGGAGTTAAGAAGCTTTCATCTATATGATCTGATCCGGGTAATTTTAATCTAACCAAATATTGTTCCCATAGACGATTATGAAATATTTGATCTTGTTGATGAACTAAGAACAGAAGAGGGGGAAAAAACGACCTTTTACTCATGGCTCGGACTAGAGCCAACAGCAACCGAAAAAGAAATCACCAAAACTTACCGAAAACTATATTTGCAGCTACAGTATGTTTTAATATTATTTGTTGCTTTACAGTTGGCTACGTTCGGATAATCGACTAATATGTCACACTTGTATCGACAATATGTGCACTATCTACATCGTAAATATACAGTCCAGACAAGAATCCTGATGCCAGAAGCAATGAAAAGTTTGCTCGACTTGGTTTGATTGCAAACATTCTTCGTAATCCAGAGTCGAGAGAACGATACGATTGGTTTTTGAAAAACGGTGTTCCTCGATGGCGCGGAACCGGATATTATTACAGTCGATATCGGCCAGGATTGTTAGCGGTGTTGACTTTTCTCGCTATCTTAATTTCCATAGTCCAATACATAGTATTCTGGATCACTTTCGTACAGGATAAGAAACGGATTCGATATTACATCCATAGATCAAGAGAGATTGCATGGGGCAAGACCATGAAGAAACAAATGACGACGAAAAGAGTGACAGTGAATGATGTTCAGTTTTACGTATACCCGGATTATGTCGCGCTTTCGAATGAAAATGGACAAGTCAGGTTGGACGAGAATGACGTCTCCAAACCGAGAGTATTTGACGTCTTCATATTCGCAATATTCAAATGGCTATTCACGATTACCGTGGGTAAAGCTTTTCGGAAGAACGAAAAGAAGATGGAAGACGTTAAGGAAAATGATAGCACTAACGAGGGTGGAGAGTCGTTTTCGAGTGATGATGAGCAGAGTTCTCAAAGTGAACCAAAACGGCGGGTGAGATCTAGGAATAAAAAAGGACGTAGAGCAAGGAACTAAGTAGATTATGATTAATGGTCAATGGTGGCATACGATAACAAAATAGAGAAGTGGAACGTGTTACCAATGTAATTGTTGATATAGATGTACACTGTTTTTGTTAGAACAACACATTTGAAAAGGACAAGTAAATGCATGATTCATTCATCGTTGGAAACGTGGCGATTACGTGCTCATGGCATAATTGTCCTTATATTATAGGGGTTAAATGGCATTTCCATTTCGTGTGTTGGCGCTAGTCATTTATAATATGTATTGCCAATACAATCAATGCCACAAAGTTCTATTCGCGTCTTTACTCATTTCCACATAATGTTACAACAATCAATAGTCACATGAATGATTTATGTGATACATTGATACATTGTATCAGCAAGCCACCTGACCTGTGCTTTAAAATAGCTCAAGAAGCTAACCGCTGGGGAAAAAATGTCACAATGATATCGCGCGGAGCTCAACCGATTACAGAACCTCCCGACTCACCAACTACTTCTAACCGTGAATGGCTGGAAACTGGGATCAAAGGAGGTTATATTCGCGAGATTCCGTTCGGCCAATTTGAGAATCTTAGTTTGCTTGGCAGAGGAGGGTTCGCCAACATATTTAAAGCCACCTGGAAACAAGCAGGCAAGGAGGTGGCATTGAAGTGTAGCTACGCTCTTCATGACGACGAGCTTGCAATTAATGAGCTTGTCAGAGAGGTAAGGGCTGAAGCTTGAGTCAATGCATGTAATTAGTTCCAGTAAAGAGGGCGTTTTTTTAGTATGAATTCGAATCCGATTTATGAAAGGTGTTGAATTGAGTAAGAACTTTTGCTGTTATGATTCTCAATATAAACTGTCTTTTTTCTCTTTAGCTCAAATTAATTCGAGCCGTTGATTACTGCGACCATGTCGTAAAATTTTACGGCATCACAAAAGGTATGTGAGCAATTGAGATCAATTATGATACGAAATTATGATTAATCATATCTTTATATCTTAGATGAGAAAAAGGGCAGATATTATATTGTATTGCAATATGCTTCTGGTGGGACGCTTAGAGAATATCTCTCTCAGAATTTTGATACCTTGACTTGGCAAACGAAAATAAGGTTAGCCAAGGAGATTACCATGGCTTTGGTCTCTATTCATGGTGCAGGAATATTGCATCGAGATTTGGTATATATTTTTTAATGTTTATATTCAAAATGGGATTTAAACGGTCGGTTGTCTGACATCATTTTATCGTTCCCATCATCAGCATTCCAAAAATGTGTTGCTACATAACGACAAAATCATTGTGGCAGACTACGGACTGGCCAAAATAGCCGAAGAAACTTCAAGCTCGATACAAGGAGGAATGGTGGCTTATGCTGATCCCTCTTGGTTGGAGAATAATTCATTTAGTCGCACTCGGGCATCAGACATATATAGTCTGGGTGTTTTGATGTGGGAACTTTCAAGTGGGCGCCAGCCCAATTTAAACACCAGATCGGCTCATGAACTTGTACGTTGAAAAGTCCAACTCTCTTTCTCTTTCTCCTCCTTCTTCTGCACACACTTTGTTAGTTACACATGACGTATCATTATTGTGATCGCCAATAATCAAAACCCAAAATAAACTGGGTCGCTTTGAACGAGTTTATCGATTACACACTAATGATATATCTTTTTCCATAAGATGAATAAGCTCATAAAGGGCGAACGTGAATTGCCATTAAAAGGCACGCCAATGGCATATGCGCATCTCTTCCAAGAGTGCTGGCAGATCAATCCAACAAAACGTCCATCCGCAGCAGAGGTGCTACAAGCATTGATCGAACTTGAACCTGTCATCGATAGCGTTAATAAATACGCTATTCTGAAAGTTGGTAAGCATAAGGACGTTTTATATACAGAATCTTTCGATTACTAATTGATGACAAGAATATTAACATCCACATATTGTTGCTCGCCCACAGATGATGACTTGCTGGAAATCCCTGGGCCGCTTGTGAGGAAACCAAGTCAGAGGCATTTTAGCTCTGATGAACGGCATTCAACTGATTCTTCCGATTCATCATCACAACCAGATTCAGAGTCCGCAGTGAGTGTTTAGTATTGTTTGTGTGAATATAATAAGGTTAAAAGTAAAAAAGGAATTAATTTATATGTATATGTTATTAGGAAAACATCCCCATTGTCTATAGTTGTGATAAAACACTCGAAGTGTATTCGAGCCAGTTCCGTGACAATACAGCAGTGGGCCGTTGTCGTGCTGGTCTTCATGCCGGATTTGGGGATGCCTCCGGCTTACGCTACCACCTCGATCAGAACGAAGATGTCGATGGCAACTATCGATTTAACGGTCAATTTTGTCCTCTTGTAATTTTAACCGCAAGATTCTGCCCGTCTCGGCGAATCTTGGATGTCTTAAAGGTGATCAAACATTATAATGGGGTTATAGCAATACAAGACGAAAAGAACAATACAGCTCTACATTGGCTAGCGGAAAATAGCAGTCTAGTGAGGAGTTCAGCTAGTGCCAGGAATTCCACCAACACGCAAGACTATATGAAGCTGGCTATTGAATGGCTAATAGCGGAGGGCATTGATGTAAATGCCCAGAATAAGCATGGACGCACTGCGCTCTCCTGGTTTGTGGAAAAGGAGATCCCCCAAGCTGTTGATGCATTGCTTCGGTTTGGCGCAGACCCTAATATTCCTGATCTATTGGGGTATACACCCCTGCACCGTATACTCAATTTCGAGTATAGACAATATCATGTCGAAAACCTGGAAATCGTTACGACGTTACTGTCGAACAAGGCTAATCCTAATTTAGCCACCAGACGTGATTCCGGGATGTATTATCCGAACTGCTTGTTTATCGCTGTTCATAGGAATTGGCCGCAGGAGATATTACAAGCGCTAATGGATCGGAATGCCAACCCACAGGCACACACATCTGAAGGTCTTGGTTTATATGCATATGCACAAAAGAGACGCAATAGTAAGGCACTTTCATGGATGAACTCGAAAGTCCCTGATCTAGCTGTTGCTGAAAATGGAGATAACGACACAAACGGCTGGAACCGATGAAACGCATGACACAGGTGATACGGATGGCATGGAAGACACGAATGGCATGGAAGACACGAATGGCATGGAAGACACAAATAGCATGGAAGACACGACTGGCATGGAAGGCATGGAAGACATGGATGACGCAGATGATACGGATGACACGGGTGCCAGAATATCTATGCGGAGCAAGACATAATAACTTGTGAATTTTCTTTTATTTAATTTCGCTTTAATAAAAAACGTTTCCTTAAATAAATCTTAACAACTATTACATACATATACATACATATAATATTAAACGATAAAGTGAGCGGATACTCACGTTTTTGATCTAATCTGTGTGTTTACTAAGTTAATTGCTACCATTAACTTGAACCATATGACATGACACATCTATTGGCACATACAATTTTTTGTTTATAATTCGTCATGTTTTTTTTCTTTCATATGTTCGCTTGGTTTAAAATATTTTTTTAATTCTAAAAAATACATAAATTGTATACACATTTTAATAAACTGGATCGTCGGTTTGGTGTAATTAACGTGTATATATAATAAAGGACAAACATACCTTCTTTGACAGTTGCATTCACGGCTTTTGGAAAATCCACAGAAAATTGGATATATAAATCACCCTTCTGATTCTTGCTCTTACGTTTAGGCATCCCTTCGCCTTTTAATTTTTCCACGAAATCACAGGGAGTGACTGCATTCCGTCGTACATGTATTTTCCTTCCATCTAGATGTGTGATATATGATTCAAATCCTACCAATGACTGCGAATTGCATACACAAGTGGGTAAGTTTCGTCATACTAACTGGTATCCAAAATATAAAATAAAGAAGGATAAACGGGTTTTCAAGCAAATGGGCATATTACCTCTAACAATGTGATCGTTTTCTCAGTATACAGATCATCTCCTTTACGAGTGAATACAGGATCGGGCACCATCCTTAATGTAAATATTATATCCCCTGGGACAGTTTCTGGTGCTTCATCCCCTTCCTTTTCCATTGTCTAAGATCGAATAAACGTTCAATAATTAGCCATAATGGATCGCCAGATCAGGTATTTATAAATCACCAAGGAACTTTGTGACAGTCACATACAATTTCCTCTCCATCAGACATTCCCTTCTCGACGACGATTGTGAGCACTTCGTTCATCCGTTGAACTTTTTTTCCTTTACAATGAGGGCATTTTGCTTTTATGGTTTTCCCTCTTCCTTCACACACATCACATCTGATGATTAAATATGCAATTTAGCTATGAAATCATAGACAAAAAAAGAAAATAATGGCAAATTGTCTCACGTTGTTTGCATTTGTAGGATACCACCTCCTCCCATTTTTTGAGTAACTAGCTTAACCCCACGTCCGCCGCAAGCTGAACAGATCACTATATCATCAGCCGATCTGGCACCATTTCCACCACAATGTGTGCATAGAGTCTGCTTCGACACATCAACATTAATGTCTTTCCCGAGATACAATTCTTTTAATTGGACGTCCACGTCATGCTTTATAGGAGGTCCTTTTGTTTCTTCAGGATCAGTGCGAGAGTGACGACCTCCACCAAAAAATCTTTCGAATATGTCAAATGGATTATGAAATTCTTGGGCGTTCCCTTTGAGTCCTTCTTCACCATATCGATCATACGTTGCACGTTGCTCATCATCTGATAATACTTCATAAGCTATTTGATATATTGCGAGGACGATCAAGAGGTTTGTGAATGCCAGATCATAGTCATCGGATTAAGAAACTCTATCGTATCAATGTCAGGACGGGTAGTTCGTCAACAATCATCACTCCTGCTATACTGTTTACCTTGGGCCAATTGTACAAACTTCTGCTCAGCTTCTTTATCACCAGGGTTCTTGTCAGGGTGATATTTCTTTGATAATTGTTTATATTTTTTCTTAATCTCTCTACTTGTTGCGTCTTTGCTGACACCCAAAATCGCATAATAGTCTTGTCCGCATAAGAAAAGCTCCGTAAATAATATTAGCAGGCTTAGAATGCACCATATGGAATAGAATGATAATCGCATTTTTGGAATAGGGTTGAAATGAATTGTTTAGGTATTGCGTTGTAATGTAAGCTTTTTCATGCGTTGGAAGACCGCGATTGGAGGTTGATATTTATCACGTGGAAGAAAAATTACTACTAACTCTAAATGGACATGTTGTGATGCATTGTTACGCAGAATGCTTTTTTTTCTTTATAGGTTATAATGTATCGTTTTTTGACAGATCTGCAGTGCTACCAAATTAGCTGGCCGATGATCCAATAGATTTATGCCAGGTTGACCAAAATTCAAATTAGGTTTTTTTTTTCAGCCAAACTTGAGCTTTGTGACGCAACTTTTAAAATCCGGGTAAATTGACTTAAGTTATTTGGGGCAGACTGCAACAAAGTGAACATTCTATAAATGAGGGACTGATTGTGATGTGACCGCAAAATTGATCAGGATGACTGATGACGTTTTGCCTTGTTGATTTTAATGCTCACTTTATCATACCAGAAGGTGATGAATATAAACCATAACAGGATTAATATAGGATTACCTCTATATATAAAATATTAATATGAAACTAATTTACA
>CAJVPJ010000919.1:0-14574 GCA_910592205.1 Paraglomus occultum | reverse complement strand
CGGTTGTAATACTTGTCTCGCAATCGATCGAGTGGCATTAGGATAATTAATTATTATTTCGCAGCGCGCATTATTTTTCTAATCAAGACCCCAACCTACAGACTACCGAACTAATCCATCGGTAGAGAGTAGTTTTTGTTCTCGAGAGTAATTAATTATCTAGGATTAGTGCGTGTCACTCGTACAAGGATACGTCAACACTGAAAGCCTAGTTTAAAGGTCACTAACTGTTTGTTACGATTTAGCTACCGCTGAGGTGAGCCACACTCCTACGACGGCGCAGCTAGATCCCAAACCGAGACAGTAATTATCTGCTCTCCCGTGACTATTGCCTCGACACACTAACATAGTAAGCTGAGGAGAAATCCCTGATTAGCCAACAATTGGTGGGCTTCAGCATTGTACTGATCTGTAAACTTAATGATAACTATTTGGCCTTCATCAGTTTCTGCTTTCCAGATCAATCTTCCATCCCTCAATCAACTTCTACTTAGAGAAATTGACAGTCTTCCCATCACAGATGTATTGTCAGTGGTAAGGGAACATTCTTTGTGCTTTCTGGATCTCCAATTCATTAGGTCCTTGTAAAAGCAAGACAAAGTCTTATATACATCCAAAGACATTGATACTGATCAAATAACAAGAACAACAACTTTATTTGTCTCTGTGATACTGAGCTGCTTCAATCATGTGGGAGATCAAGAATGAGATAGGAACGGGAGCTGCTGATCCTTCAATTCAAGGTGCTTGCTCTTACATGAAGTACTGGGCACAGGAGCAGGTGCATCCTTTTTGACTGAACATTTTTTACTTTGACATTGTTTTATCACGTTTATTCTTATTTGAACTTTCCACATACTAATACAGGTTACAAAATCCGCAAGAGTTCTTGTTGTCCGTCTATTATAATGGCTATCACAGGACCTTGGATCTGCATCCTTGGTGCAGTGTTTCTTGATAATAATAAACCAGTAGTCGAACCATTAAGTGATTTCATACTCAATGGGCAGAGGATAACACAACTCACCACTTTGTTCAAAGCTTTGCATCACGCATATAATAGATGGGAGATTGCATTACCTTCTCTTTTTTATTTGTTAACAGCAGCTAACTTTTTTTCTTGTAACTCAGCACAAAAATAATCAGGAAGTGCATCACAATATACTTTATAGGAGTTTGGCTCTTCTAATTGTTTTTGATTTTCTTGAATTTTAGAATATGATGATGCAATCATTTTTCCTTATGCCTTTCCTATAATAGATTAAGATGGCATTTCTGGGGCTACTGTATAAGTCAAGCTGACTTTTACTTTCCCCAATTTTAAAGCAGTTCCAACCAGCAATTTGCTTGACCAATTGCTTCCGATTTATCTGTTTAGTTATCCTTATTAAGCACTGCAAGTACTGGTTTTAATAATTATAATAATAATGTCGATCATTTGACTCTGATACAGATGCTATCCATCTTCCTATATCACACTTATATCATTACTATTACTGTGTTCTCCGCGTTTTCCACAAGATACGAATTCTTTATTTCTGCCAACTTTTTCACGTAAATGTTCACCCTGTTGCTGAAAGCATTTGTACAGATATAATGTGCACGATAACCTGCATAATGTTTTTGTGCAATTGATCGTATACAATCAGCGCCTAAGCAAGGTACTTGAACATTACATCCATTAACCTTTGCTGAACGTTCACTGCAATAAATGACTTAGAGCAAAGTCAGCATTGTTGTCAATCGGATTATGGCTCTTACGTTGTTTAGAATGACATAGTCCGAGGGAAATGGTGCGTGTCTTTATTTTTAACTGCATCGTCATCCCCGTCTATCTCCCACATTCCCCAAGTTGACGTATTGAACATAAGTTTTTTGTACTGTTGTAGCGTTTCACCTCGCTGTCAATTAAATCTAAAACTATACATGGGGTGAAAGTTGATGTAGGCGCAATAAACTTTTTCTTTTTTGAATAAACCTGGCTAGAAAACTGTAAGATTCATCTATATCATTTTCGTCATTTGTCCGATCCGATGGATAATAGGACGTAATCTCCGCCTGTGATCTGCGAAGGCTGCGGCGTTCTGAAGTGTTACGAGTGCAGTAAACGCCAAAGACAAGACATATTAATATGTCAAGAAATGTCAAAAAATGAGTGTCACAACATTGCTTAATATTGGGGAAGGCTAAAGCGGAGCAGGACGTGATCCCGCATTTACAGTTTTATTGGCTGTCATACAAATTTGACCAATGGAATCGCGAGAGATCTGCTCCCACCCGCATTGTTTCTTGACATTGCGTAATACGAATTATTTCCTCATCCGGCTAAATTTCTTGACATTGTACGACTAGAATAGTTATAAAAGAATAGCTTAGACGATAGCAGAACGATATCTTCAGCCGAGGCCCTCAATTAGATCTCCAAATCCTTGCATTAGAATGATTCTTTATATTCTAATAAATCGTATTTAAACAAACGTACACTCCCTGGACAAAAGTATCCGATGGAAGTTTTTTGATTTTATGCAAAATCCAGTATAATAATTACACAAACTTTTTATATCATTTTGTAGCTTTGCTTTTTGCAAATCTGTATGTGAAGTTTGAAGTATTTAGCTTTCTTGAACGACGAATTATTAAACAAAAGACAATTGCGATTAAAATTAATTTCGCCGATCTTTGGCTCACGAAAATTTATATAAAAGAATTTAAACAAATCTAAATAAATAAAATTTGTTTTATTATTATAACCAAATACAAACATATGTTTTGCTCAACTTTTTCTTGCCGCTTCTTTTTTGTATGTAAATAATTAAATAAAAAAAAAGCTTTGATTAAAGCAGAAATGGATGCAGCAGAATTTAAAGCTGAAAAGTATGATGAAAAAGAAACAGGAGCCGACAAGAAAAAGAAGTTGGTAGAATTGTTAAAAAACGAAGAAGAAAAATAAAAATATACTTATGATAATCCAAAAACCGGTTTTCAGTGAAAAGAGTTGAAAAGAGTATCAAAGGGGGAAAATTTGTGTGCAAAGATTTTCGTGTTGTTTTGTTTTGTTTTTATCGCGTTGTTTCCAAATTTTATTTCCGAGCACTTTATTATCGTTTACAATGCCAAAAGATTCCGAATTGACAGAAGCTGATCGAGGAAAAATCTTAGGTCTTAAAACAGGTGGAAGTAGCATTTCAAAGATATCTAAGACGTTTAAAATTCCGCCATCCACTGTACGGGATACCATTGTTCGCTACATAAACTCTGATAATTTAAAAAGTGCTCGAAGGAGTGGTAGATCTAAAAGCATAAATATTAAAGATAAAAAAATATTAAAAAAAATTATTCGTAGAGGTAACAATCAAAGAACTGGCAAAGACGTTTGCATTCGTAGATGATTGCATAAACTTGGAATCGGCGAAATTGATTTTAATCACAATTGCCTTTTGTTTGATAATTCGTCGTTCAAAAAAGCTAAACACTTCAAACTTCACATGCAGATTCGCAAAAAGCAAACTACAAATTTATATAAAAAGTTTGTGTAATTATTATACTGGATTTTGCATAAAATCGAAAAAACTTCCATCGGATACTTTTGTCCAGAGTGTATGTCACAATTATCGAGCTTTTTTGGCGTTTATTTTATTCAAAAAAAAACTTATTATTTCAGGGAACATGTTTTCTTTTAGTGCGGTTTTCTGACATGTAATTAGCCCATTCATTAAACGCTCGCACTATGTAACTGTGTACCAATTCGGTTGAACAGTACTTTTTTGTCAATTCCGTGAGTTTATAAGTGAGACTCTGTGCGTGGGGGAAATGATGCAATAATTATTTTCTCTAATACGTGATGTAAACCACCTGATAAATTACGCATTAGCATGTAAAAACTCATTAATATGTCGATGTTAGCTACAGATGCGTTGGAGATCAAGTAATTTACGCAATGACATTCTAACGTTGTTGTAAATGTGCTTCATGGAGACTTGTTTAAATACGTAGGCTGATAAAAATACGTTATTTTGAATACCGAGACTTCATGGTAATAAAATTTGAGCATTAGTATAACCAACAGAGTTATTCTATGTGGACTTTAAAGAACTCTAGATTAAAAGCTTCCCCATAGAACAAGACACCATCCATCCATGAGCATATAACAATAGTCAAGATGACATTTCCCGACTACCGACGGCTTTATCATTGCAGAGCTACAATGCTGCCAAAGCACTAAACACGAATTTATATTTTACTTGAGTCGCGTCCAAAAAAATAGACCAACATCGAGTCCATTGTTAACTGACCAATCAGCCTTGAACAGCCGTGTTAATTATATTGGACCTTTGTAGTGTAGTACTTTTCACTTAATTATGCCTCCACATAAAGAGAGTTCCCTCTTAACTTCTTTCTTTCTTGATAACGAGCTCCAAGATAGCTTAACATTACTCCAGTTTACAAACTCATTTCCAGCAGCTCACAGGTAAGTTGCACGCTACTATGCCGTGAATATAATAATATATATGACACCACTTTTCTTTTCATTTCAACAGAGATAACCCTCAAATTAAACAACTTTATAAAGAATTCCAGGCGTCTCGCAGAGAGATACGCAGCCTTGTTAAAAAGAATATAGAAGAAGAGTGTGAGAAAACAAGCTATCCTAGATCTAATAATGGAGGCGAAGGGGAACAAATGGATATTGACGATCACGAATCTTCGTCCGCAGAGGAAGTCAGTGTCTCATATTTACGATAAAACTGACGTAAAATTATATTCTATATCTCAATGATTTATTCAATCAGGTGGATTCAGAAGCACTGGATGCCTTTGACGATGATGACGAGAAACATCGTCGCCTCACGCTAGACCAAGCGATTGAGACATTATCTAACGCAGACACCATATTAACGGCCGATATCAATCGAATGGAGCAAGAATGCGGAGAATGGCTAAAGACATTTGAGGCGTACATATTCTACTCCTCCCTTATCTCCCCTGCACGTTGTGGTCAGTCTGTCTGTAGTTGTCTTTTGTGAATTCGAATACAAATTTTTTGTTTTCGTAGGTTAAACGAGGAAATGTCAGACTTGATATACGGCCGAATAACAAAGGACGGTGTTAGCGAATCGAAGGTTATAGCGGATCTCAGGGTAATATAGGACTTGGCAATTTCTAGTATTGTAATCGTGATTAAAAATATCAGCTTACGACTTGCATTTATAACCGTAGGAGTTGATCTATTATTGCGAGAGGGTAGCGCCTAATTCAGATAGGACAAATTTTTGATGTGGAAGACGCCGGTCAAAGTACAAAGCGCGAAATGCGTCGTTGGTTATATTATTTTATACATTGTCGAAAATTAATGGAATTGATAGTGAGTAATTGAGAACAGGAACAAGGTGTAATTTCAGAATTAAGGGAGCCGCAAACGTATGTCTAGTGTGAATTAAGGGAGTTGATGGCAATGCGAATATAATGAAAAGTATTGGAACTTGATGACATCTAATTTACACAGGTCGAAAAGACTGTTACAAGGAAACAATTAAATAAGGATAGTAATAGTTATCTAAAACTCATCTTTGACATAATTCCCTGGATAAACAGAATTAATTATTTCGTTAGGATCATATCATAATCAGAAAAAACAAAACATTATTACAATGGTTTCCTCTATTTACCGGGAAATTCTCCAACGTCTCCATTGATCCGTCCAATCCACCACGAATTCTCTCCATTACCCTTATCGAGTACTTCAATAATATCTCCTTTCTTGAACGACAAATCGTTTTTTCGTACTGCTTTGAAGTCAAACAAAGCTATTACACAATCTTTATACTGAACTCCCGCACCAGCACCGACGAGAGCTGATGCGCTACCCGGTCCAGATTCATTAGCCGAGACTGCAGCACGTCTTCGACGATACCAGATGAATCCAAACATGCATAGCGCTGCGAATGCGGCAAGCGAGAATGCTATTCCCACTGCTATGCCAGCACCGACTTTTTTAGATTTTGGAGATTCGCTGCCAGAAGCCTCATTGGAAGAATCCGTGGCGGGGGCACCGTCAGGATTGTAAGCTGCAGTCGAACTGCAGTCGTTGGTTGGTGCGGCAGAGGAAGATTGCTTTAACGATTGAACAACGTTCAAAAGTTCCTTCCCATTGTCAGTAGTAAGCTCCCATATCATCATTCCCCGAAGATTTTGTGATTTTACATATTCGGTTTTGATATACAGCGACTGAGGGTCGTCGTAAGAGATGTACGTCTTTGTTTCAGAATTAAACAGCCATGGAGTATTGGTCACGTTATCAAAATATCGCGTCCATGGTGTGTTTTTAGCAGCTGACATGGTACATTCCAGCAATCCTTGCTGTCTCAAATTCCTCCACGTCCAAACACCGGAATAAGCCTGGCTTGCTCCTGGACACGGTTCGGCCCAGAGCGCGTCGCTTTGATCGCCTTTGGGGACCGTCGAGTCACGTCCAACGTATTGTGAATCTGACATTTGATCGGTCGCTGTCAGTGCGCGACCGATGAATTCGACTCCCATGACTATTTTGGAAGCAGGCATGCCGGATTGGAGCCACGTGTTTATGGATTGAGTAAAGGATAGCTGGCGGCCTTGTCCAGATGTAACGTTAAATGGAGCATTGGGTCCTGTTATCTTTGTCCAGGGTTCATTCGAATGATCATCCACTGCCATGTCGTAAGCCTGAGAAAGGTGATGAAGAGAGTGTTGTTAGTTGGGATTATGAACGTTTATGAACGTCTCCCGAGATTGCATATAACGTATAGAATGCATTAAAATCTTATAACTCACCATAATATTAACCCAATCAACGACCGAGGCAAATCCACTCACGTCCGTGATGGGTCCGTTTGGTCCATCAAGAGTTTCCGCTCTAACCGCGATAGTTAATAATTTGTTCCCCACAGCTGCGCGTAACTCTTTCAACAAAGACAAAAAGTTACTGGTATCGTTCTGCGTATTAACTACATTACATATCGCGCCTTTTCTTCCCGGGTATTCCCAGTCAATATCGACCTTTTAATAAAAGTAAATTGTATTGAGTGTATAGAAACAACGTGTGCCTGAACATGATTAGACATTTACACCTCCAAAATCCTATCGGTCAAGTAGTAGAACATATGAAAGCTCTTTATTTTCGAAAGTCGTTATTGTCTGTATTCACGTAACAATGATTTGGTGTCGTTTTAAAGCTAATTGATTGTAAAATCACATTATTTACTAGAAACAAAGTCGCAATGTATAGGTAAAAATAATTATATACTATCTACTACCAGTTTGGAGAACTGTAGCGTTGTATCAATAATCTATCTTAAAATTATCCAGAAAGCACAATCAATTAGCTTCAAAAGGGTACCAAATCATTGTTCGAAAATAAATATTTTTCACATGTCTTACTAGTTAGTTGACAGGATATACATTTAGTCATCTTACCCCATCCAAGCTATATTGATTAATCAGTGACATGGTAGCATTGATGAATACCGCACGCGACTCTGGAGTTGCGACCATTGTACTGAACGTTTTACTGCCAGTCCAACCTCCTATTGCGAGAAGAACCTGTTTTGACGTGGATGGACACTGTGATTAAAAAAGGTGATAATGGATAAAAAAAGTCGAACTTTCAAAGTCAAATTCAGTTACCTTGACATTGAATGTATGCGCATACCATACTAGCGTATTCAGGTTGGGACCGGTCGTTATGACGGGACTGAACGAATCGTTCATTAGCGCAAAGGCTGTTAATTTGAAATTCTTTTAGTGAGCGTTTCTTGACAACTGTACATACATTGATACTGTTTCATCCCGATCCTTACCATAATTGATATGTGTTAGTTTGTCCCAGAATAAATTATTAACAGCCAACTGCGACGATCTCCAGTCAGGATAATAGCCAACAATCACTCTATCTTCATTCGATATCGGCGATGTGGAAGGAGAGGGTGCGGGTGTGGGTGAAACGGGTGTGGGTGTGGTTGAGGTTGAAACGGTTGTAGGTGTGGTTGAAGCGGGGTCGGGTGTGGTTGAGGTTGAAACGGTTGTAGGTGTGGTTGAAGCGGGGTCGGGTGTGGGGGAAGCGGAAGTGGGTATAGCTGGCGTAGAATCTAACGGTACAACTACTCCATACCCTTCAATTATTTTATTGAATGCTAGCGTACTGTGAAGGGAATTAGATACTATGCATAGGATGAGTAACCAAGTCAGTACTCTTTGAAATATGGCATAAACGCAACCCATGTTATTGATATGGAAAAAGGAATAGACATCTATGTCGATAAAGTGTCCGTTTCACCCTCTCCTTATTTTTAAGAATGGGGGGAGGGAAGGAGTGTAACGAGAGTGAATGTCTTACTGACTAGAGTGAGAATCGATTTTTGTCAAAGTAAAGATTCGAAATTCCTGAACGAGACTTAAAAATTGATAGTAAGTCGATCCATGCCATAACCGAATAGCTGCCCACGAGGTGATGAAATTGAGTTATTGATTTGTACACGTTATCAAACATGCTGCAGCATTAGTACACAACACCTAAAAAAATTTCGGATTATTTTGCTATTGGCGACTTGATGATCTTTACTGGATACAAGTGAAATGATTGTTATGCAACCTTTCTTTCTTTTCTTTTTACCAACGGTTGTACGTAGTTAAATGAGATTCTGATTTTTGACCTTTAATTTTATTGGTTAGCATTAATGATTATATGATTTTAAGCGTTTGTGCACTGGAAATTGGAATTTGATACATAGCTCCGCAAACAAATATTAATAATGCACAAACTTGTCAAGTAAGCGCCAGTCACTGACGCCAATAGCATTATTAGAAATTAGGAATATTTTAATTAGAATGCTAGACGTGCATTGGAATGTAACAACGGTTTGTTATAAACAGGGTAGAATATCAATGTTCCTGTCTCCAGAGTTCCAAAGTTCTTATATCTTTTGTTCCGATATCTTAATATATGCGTTATTCCGATTAACTAGAATAAATTCTCAATACACAAGTATTAATGGACATAAGCTGTTAATTGATCGAAAAACGACAAAGATTACTGTATATTAATTGCTACAGCAACTTGTTTGATACTAGTTATAGTGTGAATAACCTTAATTTGCGGTTTTCAGAGAAGTCGGAATGTACATTATTTAGAATTAGAGCTTAACTTATTGTAAATGTATCAAGTAATGGGGAACTAGAAACACTTAATGACAAGCATCAAAAGTTGAGACTGAGAATCAATGTTGTTTGATAATTTGCTCTTCAATGTTAGCTGCGACGACACTAATTCACGAAACGCATTATTATCAGAAAATAATTTAATTGACGCTACAAGAATACGTATACAAAATTACAAGGATACTCTTCTGTTTTTCAAATTTCGTAATAACTTTGATACCATACTTCGTATTAACATATATCTATTGTCCGGTTTAGAGATTTGCTAACATATGCAATCTGACTATGATTAACACTACTTGGATGCTGCGAAGAAACCTTAATTTATTGGAACAGGTAATCTTTATGCTCAGTTACCGTTTAGCTCTTTCTCCGTAACTTGGACGATTTATTCGGTCAATGGATAGCTGTTAAAAATTAGCAACAAATGTTTCATAGCATGCCTTTTGTACGATCGAATAAGGAATAAAATATTATAAAATCTGGATTGTTTTTGTGTTATAAAAAACCAGTATACCTGAGTATGTAAAATTCTAACTGCTGAGTTTATTTTATAAAATAATGTTATGTAATAAGGAAGGTGACTAAAAGTAATTGACAGATCTAGAACAATAATGTTAGGACTTTTCAACCGTTCAACTTGTTGAGCAAGAACAAATAACTATTAATTTTGAAATTTTGTTATTCCAAAATGCTACAAAGGTTAATTCTGTATTAGTATTTTACAATGTTAGATTAATATTAGTGACGTTAATACTTATCTATGTCTATTCTACAACCGGAATAAGTACCGATAGCTTATACAAATTTATTTTACTGTAACGTGTTTATGATCAATTAATTAGCACGGGCTGGATCATTGATCGATTATTCTTGCTAGTAGAGAAGTTACTGTAACGCTCACGCTCTTCAGCACGATTACTAAATTAAATTATTTAGACAAAATATGATAATAATATATTAGAGTGTAAAATATCTACAATCAAACATGAGAGATTTGATAAGGGCTAAGGAATGTTTACTGGTTGTCATCAACTATCTTCCGACAGTTTAATCGGCTGCTTTTAATAGATAAAAAAATTATCGACTGTTACCCGATCTTTAATAATAACAATGATCCCTTTTACGTTTTCTGAGAGACGTCAGGAATTTTCTAATGCACGATTAATCGATACGCACTTTCACCAGTGTAGTTGTGACAAAGCCACGAGGTTTACTTTATCAAATATTACTTTCAACTATGAGCAAACCACTTTTTTAAATATCTTCATTAAACGTTGCAAGTAAGCAGAACAGCCTGCGTTGTAGTATAACTCCTTTTGGCCAATTTGTTACAAATAATTACTTAATATTAAAGCAACTTCGTCCAAGAAGCAAAATGATCTATAATGAGTCTGGTTCATTTCCCCGACGATTTATTCCAATAAATATTTCGACGCTAGGTTATTTACAGGCGCAAAATTTGAATTTTACAGTCAACCATTTCCATTTGATATTTGTTCAAAGATAAGCAGAAAGAATCGTGGTTAAATAACGGTCGGGGAGATGAAAGTGATTGTCAGGGAAATGAGCGGATCCAACCTATAATAGCGGTCATACGGAACAGAGATGAGCAAACGATTTGAAAATTTTCCTGCATAGTGTATAAACGCATAAATGGATATCATACTAGACCTAAATAGATGACGCTGTTTTTAGTATTTCAAACCTGGCCGACACATTAAACTTTAGTATTAGGTGACCGAAGCCTATTTTAGCACCAGCATTTGTTTACTGTGTGTAACTGTTTCGGGGTACGAGATTGGTTGATTGTCTTATTCAGATATTCAACATCGATTTTGCGGAAATGGCAGAGGCTACAGTAAGTTAATTCACACTGTATGAACGCATCACAATATTTATTAAAAAGTGGAAACAATGTGTTAACTCTCATTTATGTCAGAACCATGGTGAATCGTCATACTCGAGAACGAAAAATAAAGGTAAAAACAAACAAACTGAAGATGACGAGATTGACGATACAACTCAATCGGACGAAAACCTGAGCGCAATCCAATTGAGGGAACAAGTGATCAAATGCTTAGAATTAATTACCAACAACAATGACAGAAGACATCACTTTATCCGATTACACACCTTGTTTATTGACAACCAAGGATAAACTGGATAATGATCAGTTGGAAAATATATTGAAGACAATAGGAACTGCAAACATTTCATATATGACACATATGGCAACTACCGGTATGGAATTGGAGCTACATCTCAGGACATATGTGCTGGCGTTGGAAGCATGGGGCAGGAGACCACTTATAATGGCAAAGGAATTTCGTGAGTCTTTGTACAGGCATCTTGCTGCTTTGAATGATTTTCACCAATGGCATATTAATATTCAAGCTCTAAAGAATGGCCTGAACAAAAACTGTAAATCCGAGTACACTCCATACAATTACCAAAAAACTGCTTATGGGTTATACTCTGGTTTAGAGAAAGGTGTTAATTGTCAGAATTACAATATTGATTTTTTACTGATACATCTTCAGGACACTCTTCATGCAATGCATGATGATGAAACAATCTTATTTAAGATTATATGAACCCTGAAAGCTGTATTCACTAGCTTGGTTGGAATTTTACCTGGCATGGCTAATATTATGGCAAACATTCAAACACCATTTGATAACAATAATTATAATTCTCTTGAGACATATAATAATATTCAACAAGCACTAAAACCCAAGTTTCCTATTACTTATTGGTACAAGGATTGGAGATATTTATACAGCACATATCAAGCATTTGTTGAATGGTCAGATATACCAATCAATAGGGATTTGGTTTTCAAAGGTGAATTGATGATTATTAAAGATTTGTGGAGATTTGGAGATCAAGAATGGGCCAAAGCTGCTGTAAAATCAGAGTCTGAGATGGATATTTTTAAGTCTGACTTGAAGCACACTCTGGTCCATATTGGTGGTTATGCACCTGTATCATACCCATATTCATTATTGTATGGTATACTAGAAATTACTCAAAAGCTCAGATAATCTACAAAAAATACTAATACTTTGGCTCACTGCTATTATCTCACAGTATTGACACTTGACCTTGTATTAGTATTAACAGAAAATATTCAATTCAAAGCAATGGAGGTCTTGACAACACTTTATAAAAAGGATCCAGATACCTTTTCAGTTATCCAAGTAGATTTATGTCAACATATTGAACATGTTGCAAATTGGATGAAGCTAATAAAAGCAGGCTTCAAGATGTGATTGAATTCATTAATATAAAATATAAATTCATTAAGCCTGCATAGAAACATCAATATCAATGCAAAACACAGTGATAGAGCAGAATCCTGAAGAATTGCTTGATTCTAATCCAGATAATTTGTTAATATTGGATATTAATATGGTGGCAGACCATCTCACATGTCCATTCACACAGAGAGTTACAGATGATTTTAGAGTGCTGCCATGTGGGCACAAAATCAGCTACTCAGCATTAGAGAAATTTATGAAATTGAATTATAATTCATTAAAATGTTTCTACTGTAACAAAAAAATTCAGATTCAAGATACCAAATCATTAGAAAGTTTACCTATCTATAAAGCATTGTATGAAAAGTTTGTTGAAACTGGACACATCATACCAAAGGACAACACAGCAGACTTTACAACAGCTGTGGAAAACCAGGATAATAGTGATTCTGAAGAATATTCTATGATGAAAACAAAGTTTGCATTATTACTGAAAATGAAACCTAAGAAAACTCTTGTGCAAAGGATTAGAAGACCAAAAGGACAGCACCCCACATACAGACAAGGCAAGAAAGCTTTCAATAATAAAAGATACAAAGATGCAATAATTATAATGTGGTTGGAAAGAGCACTTGAACATTATCCTAATAGTTTTAGTATTCAGTGTGATCTTGCTTATGCATATATGCAAATTTTAGACTACCATATACCAAAAGTGTCAGAATTATATGGTGGCATGCTGCAACAAAACCAGACAAAGTGAACATTCATAAATGAGAGGCTGATTGTGATGGCTGTAAAATTGACCAGTGTGACTGATGACAATTTGAAAATGGTGCTCATGACTTGTTAATTTTAATGCTCACTTTATCATACCAAAATGTGAGCCAATCCAAACTTTAGGCGACTATGATGCGTTTGTATCAAAGACTGTTTGATCGACGAATTAACTGCTTCAAATCTGTAATGGTAACGCATTTTTAATGTTGCACGCAATCTGATCGGCACCTGATGAGCTTATAAATAACACGACTCGCACTTATATTTCGTCTTAGAAAATCAAATTATGAAATCTCTCCAACATCAATATTGCAAACAATTTAACCCATAAAAGGCAAACAATAAGTCATACAAAAATGGTTGATTTCACTATGGAATTTATACTTGCGTTGATCGGACTTGTCTTCTGTCCTTTACTCACGGCTAAACAACCCTATGTTATAATTCAAATGCTTAAAGCAACAATTCACACAATCAAATTAAAATTCCAAACCAGACAACCGCTCTGTGAGTATTTGTTAAATGTCAAATACTTATGGAAAGATTTTGAAATATCTATTAAAAGGCCTGAGCTGGACTCAGTTTTATTTAACAAAGCGGTTATAAAATTCCACAAATCGCGCGAAAGAAAAAGCATCATTGCTTTTATTCTAAAAGGCCGTCACCAACTAAAGTTCTCGAGAAAAACAATCAAAGCGCTTAAAAATTGGGTAGATAAAGAAAAGGAGAAGGAAAATACAGACATTAATAGCATTTATAATGTATAGCATAGATTTCGCTAGAGCGACCAAAGTATAGGGATACTCATTTCCTTCCATGCAATCGCTCTAGCGAATTATCAAACGTATTCACTTTATTCTAAACATAATAAAGACGCATACGTATATCAATCATTATCATGTCTAATTTCATTTTTTGTAATATAAAATAAACGCACAAATCGACTATTCCGTCATGCCAAAATCATGTGACACAATTTCATTTGCTATAACTAGCAGTGCAAATCAACGTCATCAATAATTCAATCTTCCCGTGTTTGCGACACAATATTTCAAAGTTGATGACTGGCTGAAGACGTTGTACATACAGTCACGTTACTGTAACCAATTTTTGAAGATCTTGGATAAATACAGTGTGTTACAAAAGTTTTTGCAAAATTGCTATTTGTCACTACGACACAACCATTACTCTGAGCAATATGTAAGATACCTCGTTTTAAAGCTAAAAAGTTGTAGTTTTTATTGATATTAATTAAAATGAGATTTGTTCACCGTTTTTTTCAATAATTGCTTCACATCTCTTTCGCATTGACTTTACTAAATTTCTTAAGACATCATCGGGA
>CAJVPJ010000918.1:0-14578 GCA_910592205.1 Paraglomus occultum | reverse complement strand
TCAAATTTTTTATGAGGCCTTCTCCACACAAATATCCTACCATCATCTCTAAAAAGTTCAAACTTTGACTCATCACTCTAAATAATGTTATTCCATTAATTTCTCCATTCTCATTTTCCTTGGCCCAACTTAGTTTTTTGATTTGATTTTTTTTGGTTACTATTACAAGAGGTTTTCTTACCCCTACCTGACCATATAATATATAAGCTATTCTCATGAAGATTACTACGAAGCGTGTTTACACAGACACTAAACTGTAAAGTTCTCCTTTATTTCATTTAGAGTATTTGTCTATTTTTTGGAGAATTTTTTTTACTGCACAACTATCTCTTGGTGTAATTTTTTTGGGTCTTCCTGGTCTAGCAGAAGATTTTTCTTGTTGATAGTCGCGATATGCCACTATAACTTTGTGAACAGTACTTGGTATTTGAGCCCTTTTGCAATTTTTCCTTCACTTAATCCACACTTCCATGCACTAATTATTTCTCTACGTTCAAAAAGAGTAAGTTCTGATCAAGAAGTTATTTATTCCTATTAGTAGCAATAAGATGTAAATATTCACTGACCAATAAACATAAATATTAATATTATCTCATGGTTGCACAAAATTTGTATATAATAATAATAAAAATAAGAAATCTTATTTACGTTTAATTTATTTTCCTATCATTTCTAAAATTTAAATAAAACTGTTTAAATCATTCTAAACACATTTTATTAATAGAATATTTGATATTAGCGAAGCAATATTCGGTATTAAACAAATCAAAGTTAGAAGACAAAATCCGAAAAATCTGTACGCTTGCTTTAATTGTTTTAATAGATCGAGTTATTAAGAAGACATCGATAAAAATAACAACAATATATGTAAACTGTCATTGCAAACAAGTTTAATTAATACACAAAATGCAGTTGCGGTAGTAAAATGTTTGTTTACATAAGCATAAGTTTAGTGTATAATTTGTAAAATTTTGTGTTACTCATTCATATTCATTTTTAACCGAATATAATACGGTACAAAACACGCTACATACACCCTCGGCGGCCCCACCGCCACTCCACTCCTTATTGGAGGGCACTGTACATGGAGTATTAATATAAGTAAAAAAAGTGACCAGTTGTGGCTATGTGTTGGGAACTAGGACTATTAGCATCTAATAAAGGATTAGCATTAGTAGCTTTACCATCCGCACCAAAAGAATTCTCCGGAAAACATTGATTTAAACTTGGAATTTATTTACGTACGAAAAATTATTAATAATTATTATAAACGTGCTAGTCTCCTTCAGGGGAGTAATGGCAGTTGTGTATTGTAATATGTAATATAATGTAAATATAAATATAAATTAAAATTCGTAGTTCGAAAAAAATAAAGTGCCAAAAAAAAACCAAATAAATGTAAAAATAAAAAATAAACACGCATCGGGAGATAGCGACAGATTGTACTTTGTGTAATTGCTAGCAAATGTTTTGCATATTAAAATGGATACGAACAATCTCGTCCCCAAATTATTTCCCAATTATGCCAAAGGTTATAACTGAGATCAGGCTTCACATAGACATGAATATCATTGCAATATTTTCCATCTACCCAACCATCCCACCATAATATCGTATCCGTCCAGAAACGCGTGTCAAAATCTGGAGACCATATTTCGTAGAAGTATCCTACTGCCCAAGGTGGAGAGGTATAGCTCGCTACGTAATATTCAGTATCGGGGTAGATACCTTCATGCTGTTTCGGCTGTTCAGTATAGTCAACCCAGTGAAGACGTACGTATTTTAGTGCTTCAGTGTATCCACGAATCATCGCCCATACTGTATGTGTGGGATAAAAAACGCCAGCATGGTCTGCCGTTGTATTTGCAATACTTGTATAATTTTTTGTATCATTGGTAGTAACGAGACCCGCCGTGGAAGTTTTGACTAGTATAACTAGGATCAATAATATGCATATAACTTGCAATTTACGCACAAACATTGTGGTTACGTTGATTGCTCGCTTGGATAGAATTTACTTCCAATTTATATCTACATTGGAAAATATATAGGCGATTTTCTCATTATATCGTTGAATATTAATGCCGATTATACCTAATATATTTTTTTCTCCGCGATAAATTGGGCATACATTCTCTCTTTTCTTATTGTGTTATTCATAATTTGAAGAATAGCAGAGTCCATCTATAAATAAATTTGCAACGCATGGGGCTCACATTCACGTTACTTTCAAATTATTGAAAAGGAAAAAGGTATGGTGTATTGTGACAGGTTTACCTTTATTTTATTTTGTTATGCTCACATCTCACAGTTATGTCTTTCTCTCCTTTATTGGCCGCAATTTTTTGTTTACGTGATTAAATTTACTTGTAAGGCCGGTTATTGCAACAATCTTATCATGAGTGACTATGATGCTAATAAAATTTTTATGGCTTAATTCTAATACAAATTTTCATTGAAAAATGCCTTTTGTCGTATGCCAGATTGAAATCTGTCTGTTCATTTCCCTTCCGTTCCAATTTGTACCTGATTGGCGGATTAAATTCACATGAACGACAAATGTGTAATGTCCGTTTGTTCCCTCCCCATTACACGCACGTTTTAATAAGTGTGAAAAAGTAAAAAGTTGAGTTGCCCAAAATGGTTCTAATGGCTTCCGGAAATATATGCATTTTTGTAAAGAATAACACTTGAAGTCTTGGAGTGAAAGAAAAACAGCCGAAACGGGGGAACGTTCTTAATTTTCGCTGATTCATGATTGGCCGATACAATTGGGAAACGGAACAACATGGAACATGGTTACAGATATTCTGAATAAACATATGTCAGATTGGAATAGTAAGACACGACTTTATTAAATAAATAGGATATAAAGTTTGGGGGCTTTGCCCCACAAAACTTATAATATCAGTAGAGCTGGGATGTTGAGCAATTAATTCAGCGGTTAAGTTTTTGGTGTTATAGTAATTATATGATGTTTATTTGCATACCGTATAGGAAGGAATAATATTGTAAACGGTTACAAGACCATATTTAAAAAAGATTGGAGGCAATTTGTATTGGCAGATGTATCATAGACATCGACGGTAACAATAAAATGAAGACAAGTTCGTTCGAAATAAGTATAATTGAGACAAGGTTTTTTTTGGATCTCAAGTAAAAAATCAATAACAAGTCATGCTATATTGTCTGACTTTTAATTACTTTACTCTTTTTGAAGAATATATCGGGGAATTAGATATCGGTAGTGTTACAAACATATGAAGCCTCATGAAATTCCATAAAGTTTTTTTCCGCTGATCATTTGCCGATCACTTTTCAAACCTCGATAACTTTTGAACAAAACAAGCTACGCTTCAAAGGTAGTGACAGGAAGGTCTTTAGCAGATTTTTATTGAATTTGCTTATAAAGTCTGTACTAATACATGCTACCAAAAATGCTCCACAAGCAAATAGGGACACTTTTTTGTTTTTGTTAACAACAGTAAGGGTTTGTATATGAAAACGTGTTTTAAAAATCATTTTTTATTATTTTTATATTAAATTAAAATGTTTTTCTATTTTCTTGTGGAGCTGGCGTTGTAGCATATATCGGTACAGACTTCATAAGCGTAGCTTGCTTCGTTCAAAAGTTATCGAGGTTTGAAGTTTGTGTATTTTCACTATCGAAAATGATCGGCAAATGGTCAGCTTCGTTTATTATTATGGAATTTCATACGAGGCTTTTCATATTAATATGGCACAGTATGGCTAAGATGAAAGAAAATATATATTTTCATTCAGAAAAACATAAACAAAAAGTTAGTTTATATGCATAGTGGTAGCGTTGAAAATGTACCTTATGTTAATAAAAATCACCTGTACGTGTAAAGATTGGTAATGGTATCGACTTATTTTCATCAATTATTATTTGATCTGTGTATTGACTTTGGCGCAATAATTGTACAGCAGAATACTGAAAAGAAGAGCGCTGACGATGCATACGTGCAGTGTTCTGAAAATTTCCAAGTTTTTTCCAATTGTATATAGGACACATTGTCCAAACTGGATGTAATCTAAACCGAGGATCATATCCTATTAGTCTAGCATTGTCATTGTTAGTAGAAGACTGATTATATAAGTCATTATTATTATAGTGTCCGCAACAGATCCGGGAATAGCAATACTTCTAATTCTGGGTCGACAAAACTTAATGGTAGCCGTTGTTCATCGTTATTAAAGAGAAAACCTATGGCTATAGACGAGAATATGGGCATGCTGTTGTGTATTCATTAGATAAGATGTATGGAGGCATTACTATGTCAGATTGGTGTACAGAAGGAGCGAAATTGTCTTCAGAAATGTGCGTAGCTTGCTGCCAAATTAGTTGGAGACTGTTCACCTTGTTCGAGCAAACGTGAGGCTAACGGCCGCCCGTCTAAAGTTATACAAAGTGTCGTTAGTCAACATGTGCACCAGAACAGTGCGTTTTCAACACGATGACTTGCATTAAAAGTGCATGGGACACAAACCACTTCAATTTTACACGTCGTTGCTTAACGTCATAAGAAAAAAAAAAAAAGCTTCGCTTCTTTTGCAACACAGTGCCCACAAACCAGCATATCGAAATGGCAGAAGGCATGGGTAGCGGCACATTTACATGACAGTTAGACGGTACTATATTTACCGAATGTAACAGCATCTAAATTGAAAAATATATGATCGAAAATAAGGATGCAATTTCTGATAAAACAGTGAATAATTTAATTTTACTGGTGAAAGATGTGAACTTGCGTTGGAAAATAATGGAGATGGAATTTTGTATTAAAACTTTATGTGTAATAAAGTACATTATAAATTTTGGAATTAGTCAATTAATTTGTTAAGTTATTATTATGCACTTTTGTAAGTACCGTTTTTTGTAATACTATATGTCTTTTGCGTAATCCACATAATCGAAAGTTGGCTTATTGTTGCATAATAAGATTAGAACGATATTGGGTTTTTACAATTTAGCGTTACGCTCTCCTTATCTACCCGCGCCCCTGAATGTCACGCATCGTTCACCCCCTGTGAAATCATACCTATCCCCTGTACGAAACGTCAAATTGGGCCAAGGGATTTTTTTGACGGTCGAAAAAGTAACATTAATTATTATTACTCGACTGCCTGACAATGTTTCTATACAACATCACTCTCCAACCACCAGCATCAATCAACTGCGCAGTAGTAGGACACTTTTCAGGCACAAAACAACAAGAAATAGTAATATCAAGAGTAACACGATTAGAGTTATGGAGAGTGGATCCAACAACTAGAAAACTACAGACGCTGTTGACTCAAGACGTATTTGGAATAATAAGATCGCTAACACCATTTAGATTAACTGGTGGATCAAAAGGTATGAATGTAGCAAAAACAAGCAGAGAGAGAGACGAAGCGTAATGAATTATTGGTCGTTTGAACTTGCACTAATCCAAATCTATCGACAGATTATATAATCGTTGGATCAGATTCGGGGAGAATAGTGATATTGGAATATAATCCTCAGAAAAATAAATTTACCAAAGTTCATCAAGAGACATTTGGCAAGTCGGGATGCAGACGGATTGTGCCAGGACAGTACCTCGCTGTTGATCCAAAAGGGCGATCTGCAATGATCGGTAAGTATAGCTAGGAAAGTTGATGCCTTGGAGTATTGAAAACGTTTTATAGTTGTTATTTGCTGTAGTCGATAATAAAAATGAAACATATGTACTGGGTCCCATTCCAGGAACATACCAATCTCAACTCCGATCTTGTTGTTCATTCCCTCCCTACTCACGCCCTGCCCCTCATCTAAATTCTAAAAGGTGCAATCGAAAAACAGAAACTGGTCTACATTCTCAATCGTGACTCGGCCGCGAATCTCACAATATCATCTCCGCTGGAAGCTCATAAATCTCATACTATTGTGCATCACTGCATAGGATTGGACGTGGGATATGAAAATCCTGTGTTTGCTTGTTTGGAAGTGGATTATTCAGAGGCTGATCAAGATCACACGGGAGAGGCTTTTATTAGTACTGAGAAGGTTCGAGTCGATACAGACTAGCAAGCGGGGGAAAGGGGTAGTTGAGTCGATCGGGAATTTGTTGTTTTTATAAAAATGAGGGCCTTTTTAAGTGTATGTACTGTAGATTGTTAATACCATTAACACGGTTACTGTTTCATATGATCTTTATTATTATTCATAGATGCTGACTTACTACGAACTGGATTTAGGGCTGAACCACGTGGTGAGAAAATGGAGCGATCCTGTTGATGCAAGAGCTAATATGCTATTCCCAGGTATTAATTCCTCTCTGTTAAAAAACATTCACGTCCACTGCTCCCACTCTGTCTAAAAACAATCTATTCTCGCGACAATCACAGTTCCTGGCGGCAACGACGGTCCCTCTGGCGTACTCGTTTGTAGTGAAAACTTTATAACCTACAAGCACCAACGGTCACCCTCCCTCCGCATTCCTATACCTCGTCGCCACAGCCCACTTGAAGATGCTAGTCGTGGCCTTATCATCGTTTCCGGTGTAATGCACAAGATGAAGGGATTCTTTTTCTTCCTACTTCAAAGCGAAGAGGGCGATGTGTATAAAGTCACATTGGAATATGACAGTGATACAGTTACAGAAGTCAAAATTAAATATTTTGATACGCTACCGGTTGCAGCGTCGTTATGTATTTTACGAGCGGGTTTCTTGTTTGTTGGTGCCGAGTTTGGAGACCAGTAAGTTATGAAAAGAATATTGTTGCACTTTCGTAACGTCATTATTCCAATTACCTACAATCTCACTGCATTTTTCTTAAATTCACTTTTTTTTTTCCACAAGCCGTCTCTACTCTTTTACTTCCCTGGGTGATAACACTGATGAGCCAGAATACTCTAGTTCCGATTTTAATTCTCAAGACGATACCGATCCGTCATTCGTTTATTTTGTGCCACGCGAGCTTCGGAATCTTGAATTAGCCGATACGCTCGAAAGTTTGTGTCCATTGACTGATGCCAAGGTATTAAATTTGACGGATGATGACACACCACAGATTTATGCTCTTTGTGGAAGGGGAGCAGGAAGTAGTTTTAGGATATTAAGACATGGACTGGAGGTGAGCGAAATTGCTGTTTCGGAATTGCCTGGGAATCCGAACGCGGTTTGGACTACAAAATTGAGAGATCAAGGTATTAAGAAATGGTAATGGAGAAACAGGGAGGATGGGATGTGGGGATCACTTGTGGTTACTCGAACGCGCGTCAAGAATTGCTAACAAAAGGAGAGTCTAAGGTTTTGACTGCAGTAATTTAGGCGGTTGACTAATACCATTTTACCATCTATAGATGAATATGACGCATATATAATTGTATCCTTTGTAAATGCGACGTTGGTATTATCTATCGGGGAAACGGTTGAAGAAGTCACCGATACCGGCTTTCTTTCCACTACACCCACAATAGATGTTCACCAATTGGGCGATGATGCATTACTCCAGGTATTTTGTCAACATGATTCTATCAATTCAACGTAGGAAAAGTTTTTTCGTTTTCCCACTTACTTTCTACCCTCATGTGCAAATGTGAAATCGACACTTTTTTTTTTTACCAAGATTTACCCACAAGGTATCCGGCATATTCGCGCCGATCGTCGTGTAAATGAATGGCGTACACCTGGGAATCGAGCTATAGTGAAAGCAACTACTAACAAAAATCAAGTAGTAATTGCTCTTACTGGCGGCGAAATTGTATATTTCGAACTTGATAACCAAGGACAATTGAATGAATATCAGGATCGTAGGCAGATGAATGTAAATGTTAATTGTTTGGCTGTCGGCGAAGTGCCCGAAGGACGTAAGCGAGCAAAATTTTTGGTATGTGTAAATTGGTGGGGGAGAGAGAAAGCATTGTTTATGTACGAGGGGAAATGGTGTTGCATATACTGACAATGATGAAATCTTTCAAAGGCTGTCGGATGTGCTGATAATACAGTGCGAATAATTTCTCTTGACCCAGACAGCACGCTGGAAATCCTCAGTACCCAGGTGAGTATTGATACATGCAAGCCGATTTAATATCACTCCATTCTTCATCGTTTCCAACGGTTTGAAACTCATATTCTAACTTGCGACTTGATTTTTCAGGCTTTAACCGCGCCACCATACTCTCTCTCGATAATTGAAATGTTTGACATTGGCACGGATGCAGCACATGGCACCTTTTATCTCAATATCGGACTCCAAAACGGCGTTCTTCTTCGTACGGTTCTAGATAATGTCACTGGACAATTAACAGACACACGCCAACGTTTTCTTGGAGCTCGACCAGTGAAATTGTTTCATGTTCGAGTCCAAAATGCGCCAGCAGTGCTCGCATTGTCTAGCCGGCCGTGGTTGAGCTACACTTTCCAGTCCCGGCTGCACTTGACCCCCTTATCATATGATTTGCTAGAGCATGGTTCAAACTTCACATCACCACAAGTGCCAGAAGGCATTGTGGCTATTTCTGCGAACACTCTAAGGATATTTACTGTCGAGAAACTTGGGACAGTGTTCAATCAGGCTTCCCTGCCGCTAAAATATACCCCTAGACATTTTATCAATCATGCGCAGTCGAAAAACTTTGTGATTATTGAAACGGAGCATAACACTTATTCTCCGAGTGAGAAAGAGAAGGTGTTAAAGACAAAGGAAGCTGAGGGAGTCGAAATTGATGAGAAAGTTGTTAATTTACCACCAGATACATTTGGATTACCAAAGTATGAGAGCGGAAAATGGGCGTCTTGTATCAGAGTCGTGAATCCGTTCCAGGGAGAGACGACGCATTTGATTGAACTGGAGGAAAATGAGGCAGCGTTTAGGTATGCCATTTTGTTACTTGTTGCTGGAACGTGTACCTCAACCGTTCTTGTAGCGTCTGGGCTGCTGTGTTCGTATACTAATGTTAATAACAAATATTCTATTGGACTATTAGTATTGCGACAGTGAGTTTCCATAATCACAGTAATGAAACGTTTCTTGTCGTTGGTACTGCAAAGGATGCCAATCTTGCCCCGAGAACTTGCACATTTGGTTTCATCCACGTCTATAGATTTATTAACGAGGGAAACCAACTCGAACTTGTCCATAAAGTAAGTTTAAACATTCGATTGATAGTTTGTAGATGATTTTATGATTAATGAGTTTGTTTATTATGATAGACATCTGTTGACGATATACCAATGGCACTTTTAGCATTCCAAGGAAGGTTGCTGGCAGGAGTTGGAAAGGCTTTAAGAATATATGACTGTGGGAAACGGAAATTGTTGCGTAAATGCGAGACAAAGGTAACCAGAACATTTGTTTGATAGGGTTGCGATGTTGCAGTCCCCTCCTGCTATATTGGGTTCGCATGTTGACATTGAGACGACTACGATTTGTCACATATTTTTACCATCCAATGAAACTCAATCATAATATCTCTTAATAGGCTATTCCCAACTGTGTAGTCGGTCTCCATACACAAGGCAATCGTATCATAGTCAACGATATCCAAGAATCTATTCACTATGCTTCATATCGCCCGCATGATAATCGTATAATCATATTCGCCGACGATACTACGCCTCGATGGGTCACTACCTCGGTAATGGTAGATTATGACACTATAGCGGGCGGGGATAAGTTTGGAAACTTTTTTATCGACAGATTACCGTCCGAGACTAGTGAAGAAGTGGACGAAGATCCAACCGGTAACAAGATTATGTACGAAAAAGGATATTTAATGGGAGCTCCTCACAAGGTAGAGTATTGGTATTGACACAGTCGAAGGGGCGGGGATAGTCGAACAAGCTCATCCTAATATTAGTTGAATATATAACACTAACATAGCACCCGTCTTGTGTTATTACTAGATTCAAATCGTATGCCAGTATCACGTAGGCGATATCCTAACATCCTTGCAACGCACAACGCTTGTGGCTGGTGGGAGAGAAATACTCCTCTATACCGGCTTTATGGGTAATATTGGTGTATTCGTCCCGTTCATAACCAAAGAAGATGTCGATTTCTTCCAAACACTTGAAATGCACATGCGTCAAGAAGCTCCTCCCTTGGCAGGCAGAGATCATCTGATGTACAGAAGCTTCTACGCTCCGGTGAAGGCAGTAATTGATGGAGATTTGTGTGAGCAATATAATTTATTACCAATGGATAAGAAGAGAGCAATTGCTCAAGAGTTGGATAGAACGCCGGCCGAGATACAAAAGAAAATCGAAGATATGAGAGTCTTGGCAGCGTTTTAGAATATGAAAGAGTGCTGATGTCTTTGCAATGGTTGAAAGAACTGGTTAATGGTGATTGACGGTTGATTGGATTGGAAATGAACTGGGGAAGTTAATGGCTTGAAGGAAAGGTTGAATATTGCACGAGTCTTGGTGCACAGAGTTTGAATTAGTTTGGATTAGTTTGTATAAAGACATGAATAAAAAGATTTTTGCGTGACAGAATACTTGGTCATAGACTGTTCTTGTTGTAGAAAATGTCATTCACTTGTTTCGTCTTCTTCAATCAATTCAAATACGACCACAAAGAAAATAGCGCTTGCATCTCTTGATTTGCATACATATCTCAAAGGCTGTGATAAAACGGACAGTTAGATACTTTCGCGTTCACACCACTTTGACCATTCACACAATCACTCCCTTTGGATGACAATCAAGATCGCGCATAGACTTACCTGTCCATCCCAATACTTCATCACACCAATTTCGAACCCGGGTAATTTTACGGCAAATTTATCAAAATCAATATAGGCGTTGAAAAAATCCAAATCCCACACTTGATCCTCTGTTATCTTCAACCGCTCTCGATTTTCTTTATTTGAAAAGTAACGCCTTCTCGCGCTGGGAAAAGACGGTAGCTGATCAAGTAAAGAGATAGATTCGGCAATGTGCTCACCATTGGGTGATGGCCACGGAGGAAAAGACGGTGAATTGTCGATAGTGAGTCTGATTGCATTCATGGTAACTAGGAACGGACTGTATGCCCAAGGTTTTGGGGAATATACGTCGGCCTCAAGACCCGGATCGATAAATTGGAGAATTTTCAGACCTATCCAGCTACCAGGTGGAAGACGGATAGGTTGATCAAAATCATTCTGGAAAGTTTTTTAGGTAGAAAAAAAATTGTCAATTTGTAATGATGTGGTTTAAAAGTGAATGGTTTTTAATCTGTTACAAGTACCCCGAATACAATGTCGTCTCCAGTCCATTTATCTCCCTTGAATCGGCCGTGCACCTGTATAGAATATTGCTCATTGTTTCCATCAAACCATGGACTCGTGCGTCGAACCTGTTGTCCAGGTAAAACAACGCCATTATAATCTCTTATACGTATACAGATGTGGCCGATAAAATGTTCGCTTGTGAGCAGAAACGGATTATCATCATTATTTGGTAGAATTGTCGTCAGCGTTGATGGGTCATACGAGGGTCCAACTCTGATGCGTAATTTCAAGGTCATTATTATTTGTGGGGGGACAACGACGGAAAAAAAGCCAACATTTTATGACATAATCTCACATGTTAATACAATGTTTTTCTCCTGTGTTATCCATCCAATGTTGTTTTAATTTCTCTTTACTGTTTTTCTTATTCGATTAGATAACTCATAATCTATTAGTCGCGTTCATATTATAAATTTCGTGATTTGATACAGAGGACAAGAGAAGTGTTGTTCCCATCCGAGCAGTTAGTCATATAAGCAAGTTGCACTATGCTGCTAACTGAACTAACTTGTGAACGAGATGGGCTAAATAATGACGAATTCTTCTCATCATCACACACGAGAAGTCCAAGAAGGTTTGCAGATTGCATTTATTGATTAAAAAGTCTGGATTTCATTTTCGTTTCGCATTTGTAACAACCCAACTACGTACGTGCTTATTATTATCATTTTCACCACATGGCAACTGAATTCGTCGTCATTGAATAGTTTGCAATAAATGACAAAGTTACCATTTTCATATTTACCACATCAGGCCGCGAAATGACAGTGACTCACATATGATTCTGATTCTAAGGAGGAAATCACCATGAAAATGGCAGGTACTGAAACAATCGGTTCCGCGTTGAGAAAGCCAACACTTCCGTTTGACTTTATGGACATCTCCTTAAGAGGAATTTCGCACTAGAGAAATTTTCTAGGCAATATGTAAGATATAAATACTACCAAAGATTCTACAAAATACGGCTGACCTTTGTGAATAGGTACAAGACAGAATCGATTATCTTGGGGGAAAAGAAATCCGCGCAGAAAAATTTTGTTGTCACAGTGAATGAGCCTCTTGGGGATTGTTGTTTAATTACACAGTGTCTACGAGTTTCTGATATATTTTGTAAACGACATATTTAATTGTTTAGTACGCTATTGAGAACCTTCAGAAGAGTAAACGTGGAATAAAGCTGTTCTGCCGGGTTTGGCCTGGAATAACCAGTGTAATAGTCTTTTGTCGTTGTTGTTGTTGGGTTCGTCGTTTGAAACGTTGCGTGTTGCAGCAAACTGTTACACTACAGCGAAGAAGTGTTCGGTATGCATTAAAACTTTAGATAAACGTAATACGCTTCAGAGTAGGAGAGATTGTCGCGTGCAATAGACGCGTGTCTGACTGTTATGCGGTCGATGAACCGTCTCGTTTCTTGAGATTTTGTTTGTGAATTGTGCATTCAAGTAAGCATCTGAGTGTATGTCTGGGTAGACGCGTGCTTGACAGTTATGTAGATGCGTCTTGATCGAGGGCTTGTTCAAACTGTTGCATGTGCGGAATGACGACAGATCTGTTTGTATTAAATGCAATAATAATAACAATAATTATAGTGCGCATGCATTCATTACAGTATTATAGAGTTATACATAATCAATTGGAAAAATATTAGTTGCGTCACTAAGTGTGTAATATCTTTCTTCTTCAGTTCAGAACGCAGTCACTCACTTGTCTCGGTCCAGATCCCAATTATAAGTAAGGTACAGAAAATTATCTGTCAGTAGTTGGTGTTAGTATCCCTGCAGCAGAGCAGTAATCCAAGTTTGTATTACAAAGGAGTTTTCAGAATTCTAAGTTATGACTACTTCAACAGCTTAAAATAGACCCCATTAATAACACTTCCGAGTTATTCAAAACAAAAAGTGGGATATGTAAACATAAAGTCTTAGTATGTACTGTATATCAGTAAGAGATATTCAGATATAGTATGAGTCTAGGCTGGATCAATCGGTCGAGAACGTATAGCAATTATGCTTTTGACTGCCAGTACCAAGCGTTATGCCTCAATTAATAGTATCAATTCCTAGACACTTTTTTTCATGTATTCAGCTTCTTTCTGTGCACTTGACAGTTTTCCATAGAACTGTAGTAACTGCATTAAATTAGTTTGATTATAGGGGATTTACTGCCAGTTGTTTACGAACAGAAGATGCACACTTTATTGCACACAATATTAATACTGCAATCCCGAATCACTCCCCAAATTGTTCAATATAATACCGGAAAATGCATAAAGCTAGAACGACCCGTCTAAAAAAATATTAAGAAAATGGTATGTTACGGGCCATGCTATCCTATAAAGCAAATTAAAACATGACTTCTATCATTTGACAGATGATAAACTACCAACTTTACACTACAAAAATAAATTTATCATTGTGAACCATGAAACTCACTCAATCAGAGTCTTCGTCTTCGCTCTCATCCTCACTCTCCTCGCTTTCCTCCTCGCTTTTGCTTTCATCCTCGCTTTCGTCCTCGTCCTCGTCCTCGTGCTTGTTAACGTACACGTCGCTTTTACGCAATTCAACTTCCAGTTCGACGCATTGAATTTGGCAGTAACCGAATTCACGCCTATAATCAGAGGTATCCTGACCTTCTCCAAAATCTATCCTCTCCTCACTTTCTGTATAGTATTTATCATGGGACTCTTGAATAATTTCTGATCCTTTGTAAAGACTCCGCGCTTCACTCCTCATTGCCGACCGAGCAAGTTTTTCGGTCGTGAAACAGCGGCAATCAATATCATAACTATCTTCTTTGTACCCGGAGAAATATGTCGTCAATACCCACACTTTCGTTGGATTTTTGTCTGAAAGAGGAAGAAAAAAAAGTCAAGTCCGTTGGATTGCGGCATGTCAGACAAACAATAACCGACTCTACCTGTAGGCTTTGAAATGGTTGCACTCGTTTGCGTAGCAGTTTTCATAATTCTGTGTTTATATTAGTGTAGAGTTGCAAATGCAATCTTGATTAAAAGATGTGAGAAGAACGATTTTAGAAAGTTACAAGTGTATTACTGTTCGAAATGAACTTTTAAATCGAGGTAAACACAGAACGCACACACGATACGCGAGGTAACTCATTATCACGTTCATTAATCATGTGATTCTGATGTGGCTGGTATATGTACTTTGCGCCGCCACCTCGAGCCGCCACCCTAATTGTTATTTATTAACGTTATTATTATTATGCTTTTTACTGCCATCCATCCCAGCCGCATGTGATTCTCCGAGGCTTTGCCGGAGTCCGCCTATTGGTTTGTTAAACTGA
>CAJVPJ010000917.1:0-14593 GCA_910592205.1 Paraglomus occultum | reverse complement strand
TTTCACTAACAGACGCGAAAACAGACAGCAAACAAGTTAGTGGTAACGCGTTTGGTTATGATGCACGATACTTTAATACCAATTTTGTATTAGTCCAAAATTGGTTATACTACGTGACTTTTTCCGCACCGGATCAAAATTCCGGATATTTATGTCGACCACTGTACGCCGAATTTGTCCTGTATTCTTGAACTTGCCGCACGCAGTAATTTTCTTGGCCGACCACTTCTACTGTCAAGCGTGTTGTTCCAATTTTTAATATTGTAATATATTGTTCGAGACGGTATAGTTGTGAGTTTATGAAGCTCTTTGGCAGTACGTACTCTTTGGTTCCTAAAACTTGACGGTATTGTTCTTCTTCTGATACTGGATACATGTTTAATGAAAATGCATAAGTAATATTGTATACAAACATGTCAGTTTAAAGGTATGTATTTTACGCGACGCAATTTGATACAAAATTGGAAGAGCTAAACGTATTTTTGTTATGTCAATGTTTTTGCAAAAACTTTTGTAACACACTGTATGTTTTCTGGAAGCTGATGCAAATGAGAAGTGTTGTCATTCCAAGAAAACTTGCCTTGTTAAAAACGTTGTTTAATAATAAAGGCTTTCGCTATGTGTGTCTTCGTAATGAGCTGTTTAACAACTATCATAAAAACTAATTGAGCAACATTGTTAAGTAAAAGCGAGATATATACATATAAGAGATAGGTGCATATTGCTCGGTAAATATAATAATTGGATAAATATTATCGAACAGTTATTGTTTGTCGTGATTACTCACTTGTTTATTCATTACATTATGAATTAAAGATATTAGAATTTGATGGCAACTTTTGCTTGGGGCGAATAAAAACCTGCTCATGTTGCGTATTAATTTTTATCGGTACGAAAAGAAAGCATACAACAGAATTTTTTTGTCTTAAAATAGTATTTCAGATTGAGCTCAATGGTATAATAGATCGTAAACGTATTGGAGTTTAAAGAACTTCAGGGATATATTTGGTTAAGTGCACCTTATATCAATATATTCTTCAATCCAGCACTGTCGATTGTTATATAAATGATCAATAAGTTCGATTATACGTATAAAAATTAGTTTATTTACATCCAAATTTACATATAATAATGTGTGCAGTAAGCAATCGAATAAAATATTACTAGTCTAAACTCAACTAAAACAACCTGTATTATGAAGTTTTTATACATCCATTAAATTACGGATTTTTTGAATTCAATTCATCGTCATTGGCAATTTGCTCCAACGATTTATTGTTGGTTTCGGGTAAAAGAGTAGTGCACACAGCTCCTATTGCCATAAAGATGGCGTACACTATAGAAGCAACAAAGAATCGCGTATGAAGAATCCCAAAGGCCCCACGAACATTGTAGAGCCATTCAAATACCAGGTAAGACAGTATGCTGCCAACCTTCCCAAAAGATGCGGCTACACCGTAAGCAGTTGAACGGTAACGCGTTGGGAATAGTTCGGCGGGCACGACAAAAGCCACCGTATGCGGACCAAATGTGATAAAAAACTAGTAATTTTTAAGAATAAAAGTAGTCTTACTATTAGCATCGAGAAAAAAAAATATTTCAAAAAAGAAAAACGCAAAACAACGCTTACGAGAGCAACGGTGGAAATCCAGTAATATACTGGATTTATTGTATCTGTGTGCATGAACTGGACCAAGAAGCCTAATAGACCGAATAACATTGCACATGCTATAAACCCAATATATAAAATAGGTTTTCTGCCCCATTGGTCTATGAGGCACACGGTAAGCAAAGCTCCTGGGACATAGCCCAGGAGGAGGCGAGTTATATTATTTACGTTATGCTGCAAGAGGATATCATAAATTGTGTTGCCATTGTTTAGGACAACTCCAACAAAAAGAGCATCAGCTCTATATCCAGTCGAGCAGAAGTTGACGCAGAACCAGATAATAGACGTCGCGAGCAAATATTTCCACCCGTTCTTTGATGAACGAAAATATCGGTAAAAATGGTTTATGCTTTGCGACGACGGTCTGGGCGTCCTGTAGTTTCCAATCTGTGACCTGCGAGTCCAATCGATTTCGCCTTCAACGTCGATTAGATAACGAGGTGTCTCAGGGATCGACAACCTGAAGAATAGCGCAATTATAGCAGGTATCGCGCCAAGCCCAATAATAATTCTCCATGCATAATCGAGATTTTGTGGATCCTGGTTGATGGAATCGCGAAATACCGCAATAACGACGGCAGAGACGAGACCAGCAGAAAGCATCCCGAAAGCAAACATCACGAACCCTGCTGCCAACATTCTTCCTCTGAATCTCCGAGGCGCAAGCTCGGAGATAATCACTTGATATATAAAAAAGAGGCATTGATATTTTTGTAAATAAATAGATAACTGGCGCTGCGTTGGGAAACCAAAAAATGCATAAAAATAATACATACGTGCGCTGATTGGGTAATCTCCTCCTATCCCTATACCGAGAAAAAACCGGTAAAAGGTAAAGCTATTTATGAATGATATGGCAGTACTTTGACCGGTGATGGCAGAAAAAACCGTGACCATTGCCACGATTACCAATTCTATGCCAAACATCTATTGTCAACAAAAATAGTCATCGGTATTAGATTTTACCCAAGCCAATCGGAATTCGATTCTTCAACTATATATAATAATGATAATCGTACCTTCTTTCTTCCACACCGATCGGCCAATATGCCGAATAATAAGTGTCCCACTACAGCGCCAAATCTAATCGAAGATTTTAACGCAAACTGAGTAGGCGCAGTAAGGGTATTATCGTCACCATAAACGTATCCCAACATCGACAATACGATGAAGGAGATTGCGTGCAGACTATACCCATCTGCGAAGAAACCGGCGCTCGCTACTAGGCAAACCCTAATGTGCAACGACGAGATGCTGGCTTCATCCAATTTTTCAAAAGCTTCTTTGCGTCGAGTGTCGTCATCAGATGAAATTGAGGTGGAGTTATTGTGGCTAGGCATTTCTTTTTTTTTTCTTCTTATAATTCAATCTGGCGAGATATGCTCTATTTATTATAAGCTTTGCCGAGAAGTACGCACATTTATTGTTTCTACTTTTCGATGCGTTGTAAAAAACATGGGATTTTATAATTGGTGTTGGCACAGTATTAACTATAAACAAAGGTTATTAGTACTTTACAATGATACTTGTGATGGTCTTAGAATTACAAAGTTTAAGCGGGTGTTTAAAAATCTTTTTTTAAAATCAAACATAGCGACGGTTTGTTATCGTTGCACCGCATTCCACCCATTTTAAAGATAGAACAATCAGAAATGATTACGCCCCATATTTTTTAGCAATCGAAAGATAGGCTATTTGTTTTACTCTTTATAACAAGATGGTTTTATTATCCACCGTTAGGGTAGCAATTTGAGCCACAAGGAATGTTCGCTCATTTACAGATACATTTTTAGACAGATATCAAGATAACTATTACCATTACCAATACCCTGCAACTTAATTGTACCTATTAATAAAGTTTACCATATTCCGCCTGGATGAACAAGATTCGCAAGCGGAAAAATATATGAAGTGGATTAACGTATTTGATTTTAATCTACAACCATTCTTCCTCTTTTCAAAGCATGTACTCTTTGTTTTACTACTTCTTCCATAACATTGGCACGTACATCTGGCTTGGAAATAAGTCTTTAGCCATTAAATTTACTATAAGTTATCTATAACAATAAAAATAAAGAGCGCATGTTACTATGATAAAGTTGTGTTTTGAAATGGGCCTAAATCCGTAACATTTATTGCATTTGTAATGTCAAACAAAATCCACCTGATTATTAGCAGAATGTTCCCTGTAGCCGCCATAGCCTACTTTCACAATATAGCAAGCTCGGCAAAAACCAGTTACCAATAGTAACACCTCAACTATATCATTGTCAATTGCCAGAGTTTTGGACTGCTGCACAACACACAGATTGTATTTTTAACACATATGCAGTGTTATAATCGACATAATAATGTAAATAACGTCATTAATAAGGTAAATTCACAGCATACATAACGCACGATCTCTATACTGTATATTCCCTAAGTGCATGCCTTCAACTCTCAGTCAAGTAATGTTATGAAATAGCCGTCCCCTCACCAGCAAAAAAATAACCTCCTTAATGCGATTATGTAAATATCGTGACAGTTATTACGTAATTATCGACTCCCGTCATCCATGCGTTTAGAGAAACGTTGCAGTAAGGGGAGGGTACATTAAGAAAAATTGCGTTTAGGATTCGCTGTATGCTTTCACAATTAGCAAGTGAAGTTAGCTTGTCAATGCAATCATTGCGAGAATTGGTTTTATACATAAAGTGGTATAGAATTTCTTAGCAGTTTGTTATGGTTTTTGGGTTTGACAATAATTTGACCCCTTGTTCTCTTTGAGCAGTCTTCAAAGTTGCAGATGCTATGGTCATTAACTCTTTCTGTAACTCTAAGATAGGGTTGTGCAAGCGCTCATGCTAAGTTCATAAGATCAAGTCTTTTACGAAAACGAAAAAGGTTGTTGAGATCAATAATCAGGATACATTAGTATTATAAACTTATTAACAATTAACGGGTGTACGAGGAGCGAATTGGGAGGTGCGTGTGTTTGCTTTACTACTGAATTGCTGAATCAAATGCATTTTATATATTCACAAAGATACAATTAATAAAATCATTAGTGGGAAGTCATTGTTAAAGAAAAATCACAACACCGTTGCAAGAACAGAATGTTTTTGAGCTCGCTAAAACTGCGCAAAACTATCTCACTTTGCATTTACAATCAGAACTGGATATAACGATGAACTTACCATTACCAAAACATTCTTGTTTAATTTTACCCCGATCACACCGATTTCTTGCAAAAATACATTTTTAAATCAAGACGCTCATTGTATAAAGACATCTTAATTACAGTGACTTGTTCTGTATACTTCTAATTTCAGCAAATATTGAAAATTGCCATGTAGAGAACACGCTTGCTTTGTCCAACTGAACTCGCATTCTTGTACCTATCACTAGTAAATTGTTAGAATCAGTACCACATAACCAAATCAATTTTGGCGACGGGTTTCCATTTTCGTTAAGTTTGTTTGGTATCGTGCACCTGTCCGTTCATTCGCATAGCAACAGCTCTTCTACTGATAGGTTCGCGCATGCAACTAATACTTGCTGCTAGATTTATCGTATCGCACATGAACTCCGGTACGTTTGTGAAAAATTTGGATTGGTTTTACATATCCTCTTAGGCATATATTTGTTTACGGAGGTTATAAAAGATCTATATGGCATCAAACATACCTCACTTTCAATCGTACTAATGACGATTTCTCGAGGCGCAAAAGAAAACCGTGTTGTATAATACAGTGAACTATTAATCGATCGCCATGATAACCTCTTTTTACCTTACAGGCTATGACAGAATTAGTAGTACAATTGAAACAGAATGCCAAGAGTTTTGACCAACTATCATTGAGGAGAAGTTTACTAGAACAAACTCAATCAACAAGACAGCGCTACAAGGACTGAAAGAGAGCATATTCCAAAATAGTGGATTCTACCTATCAAATGAGTTGTTGTTGTTGTTGTTGTTGTTGTTGTTGTTGTTGTTGTTGTTGTTGTTGTTGTTGTTGTTGTTGTTGGTATTGTTTGTTACAGAGATTAACATACAATGGATCTTTGTAATTACTTTCTTTGTAACATTGTAATTCTATTTGTGACATCCAAATAAAATATAAAAAGCAATCAAGCGCTATATATGGATTAGCAAACTTTCTTGTTACATTTGTGTGCTTACGCGACTAGGTATGGTCAATAGTATAGCGTATTAAAAAGTAAATATTACTATACATTACAATTTATAATTACAATATGTATAACAAACATTCAACCCTATAGTAGTTTGTATTGCAAAGTCTAGTCATTTCATTATACATCCATGGATTTATGGTTTATTGCGTTGGGAGAGACAAAAGGCTTCTCCTCGAGTTCCGAAGTTAGCTCATCGTCGTCGGCGATTTCCTCCAACGGTTTATTATTAGTCTCAGGTAAAAAAGTTGTAGCTGCCGCTCCAATTATCATGCAGATTGCATACACGATAGTCGCAACGGGAAATCGATCGCGAAAATTATCCTTAACATCATAAAGCCATTCAAATATCAGGAAAGAAAGTATGACACTAACTTTACCGAACGATGCGCTTATACCATAAGCAGTTGAACGATAACGTGTTGGAAATAGTTCGGAGGACACTACAAAAGCCACTGCATGCGGACCGAACGTTGTAAAGAACTAGTAAAAAGTAAAGGTTGTCTTATTATTAGCGTCGAGAAAAAAATAACCAATGCGTCATAAATTTTTCAAAAAAAAAACCAACAACAAATGACTTACGATAGTCACAGTCGAAACTGAGTAATACAACAATCCTAATAAGGTTTGATTATTACTATGATCTATTTGAGTAATAGGTTTGATCAAGACTCCCAGAAGGGCGAATAACACCGCACACGCTATAAACCCAGTATACAAAATGGGTTTTCTGCCCCATCGGTCTATTAGGCACACGGTAAGCAAAGCACCAGGGAGATAGCCCAGAAAGAGGCGAACCACGCTGTTTAAATTATCTGACATAATTGTATGATAATAAACCGGGCCGTTTAAATTATCTACTATCTTTGTATTATAAACCGAGTTGTTGTGATATAGATTACTAAATCCATTAAGAAGACAGTCGGCCCGATATCCAGTCGAACTAATGTTTGCACAAAACCAAATAATGGACGTCACAATCAAGTATTTCCCACTTTCTCCTGAACGAAAATGCCGATACATGTCGAGAAAGTGGTTTGTGTTTTGCGGCTGTTTGGATTTTATTTGGTCATCGTAGTCCCCAATCCGTGATGGTTCGATGTTGCGAGCCCATTCGATTTCTCTCCCAACATGGATTAGATAGCGCGGTGTCTCAGGGATCGACAATCTGAAGAACAGCGCGATTATAGCAGGTATCGCGCCAAACCCAATAATAATTCTCCATACATGATCAAAATTACTTTTTAGTACGAGATTTGGTTGATCCTGATCGACAGAATTATGGAAGGCAGCAAGAACAGCGACAGCGGAAACACCAGCCCAAAGCATCCCCAGTGCAAAAAATGCATACCCTGCTGCCAACATTCTTCCTCTGAATCTCCGAGGCGCATGTTCGGAGATGATAACTGTAACGAATAGATGCTAATAAATCAAACTGTACGTAGAAATGTTACTTAATATAAAAAATTGATACGTACGTGCGCTAATTGGGTAATCTCCGCCAATTCCTATACCGACAATTACACGACAAATGACAAAATTGGCCACAAATGATATAGTCGAACTCTCACCAGCCATAGCAGAAAACAGCGTGCCGATTATTACGATGATTAACTCTACGCCAAACATCTGGATAAATCAAAACATGAATATTAGGGTTACATGACAACCAATTAGAATTTCGACTCTTCAACTCTAACTACTCTTACTTTTTTTCGTCCATACTTGTCAGCCAGGTATCCGAATAATAAGTGACCCAATATAGCACCAAACCGAAAGGAAGATTTTATCATAAAGTGAGTGGGGGCCGTATTGACATCCTTATCCTTACCATAGACCACGTCTAACATTTTCAGCACAAAACTGATGACATATATGGTATAGCCGTCGGTGAAGAAACCGGCGCTTGCTACCAGGCAGACTCTAGTGTGTGACGTATTGACGTCGGCTTCATCAAAAATTGAGAGAGCTTCCTTGCGTTTATCGAGAAAGTCCTTACAAGCTTGTGAAGAGAGTGAAGTATTCGAGTTTGTCTTTGTTATACTCATTTTGTTTGTTAATTGTCGAGTTGAAAGTTGGCTGGCGTTTATTTATAACGGTGAGGTAATTTTAAAATATTGGAGCACTTGTGTTATAAGGAAATTCATTATTTGAGTTTGTTATAATATGGTTTTTATAAATAGACTCTTTCATGATTGGTATGCGCTTGGGTGAGACGAACGAAGAGATTACTTTGTTCTGGTCTTTGGCATATCACATCATTTATGAACATTACTTGTAATGGTTTGATAATTACAAATACGTTGCGGAGAAGACAATTTTTCGTCGCCAACTTGATGAAAAACTAACCATGTATATAAGACAAGCGATGGTCTCTAGATCATGGCTTAAATGATATAGCAATAACAGCGATACCGATAGTAAATAGAGATAGCCAATAGAAAGAGAGATATAGTTTAAAAAACAGTTTATCACTGCGCATCACACTTGAAATTTGGTGATCAAACATTTTTAATTTTCCAGGTTTGGCTAGACATAAATTTTGTTTATATTTGTTACTCCATTCCCCATCGTACATGGCGTCGTGTCACCACTATACCCGACAATCACTATTACTATAGTTATAATAAAACAATCGATATTCGAATATGTATAACGAATAACTCATATTTAAAATTATACAATATTTTTATCTACAAAAAAAAAGTATCCGCGTACAGTATTAAAATGACATATTATGGCAATGACTCACACGTGATCTATTTCCATGCAATTTAAAGACACCTACAAGCGCCAATCGTTTTATTTACAATACCAAACTTCGACTAAATTTGCTAACGCTGTCGACGATTAGGTGGTAAAATAGTAGAGTTTGAATTTGTTTTGAAAAAAAATTTACCTTTAAATTTGTCCAAGCTGCAGAAACTTTGTCAAGTAAGTGCGGTAATGTGCATATTAAATGTTAGAACCAAACATTTAATAAATGGTTTGAAACCAAAAAAACATCTGTTTATGCTAACAACACGTTAGCTTACTAAGAGAAAAGCCCGTTGTATCAAGAAATTACATTGAAAACCGATTTGTTAAAAATAAAGTTGTATCATTCGACAATCAGCAGAAAGAATTGATCCAAACATGCGAGTAAAATATGCAAAAAAATTTTATATTTAAATCGTAAACACTCGTGCATCGATGAAATATGTCACATTGCAAGAGAGGTAAAGCATTCGTAACCGATACAAGAGACATGTCAAAATTTCGAGAAGGGTTAATTATTTAATTAAGATTTGCAGAACGAGTGTTTCAATCACCAAACCTATCGTGTTATATGATAAAATCTACATAGAAAATTCTTTGTTTCTATCTTTGTTAAACGTTTGACAAACTTTGCCGACAACGCATTTTATTAACAAACAGAAAAAATGGGGGTTTGGTTAGCGATTTTACTATAAGCGCAACGATTATTCTATATAATAAATGCTATTTAATTGGTCTTAATCGTCATATTTGATATAAACTGCCAACTTATCACAGACTTGAATATGTCATACGCATCATCATTATTATGAAACTAGACGGCAAGCCATCATCTGACAAACTTTAGTAAAAGAAATTAGCCTTTTCCACGAGAAAACTTGTTTGACCTTTATCATTACCGTCGCTGTGCGTTTTCTGTTGCCGCATACTTTTTTTCAAAAATAGCACGTGCAGTATGGACGACTGAGTTGAAAATATGTAAGTTTTGCTATTTTTAGCTTGGGATGATTTTCGAGAATAATCCTGTCATACGATTACACAGCCTTGTGCGTTTGTTGTGTCAATGTGCAATTATCAAAAGATGTTGCATTGTATCTATCATATTTATTCTTAACAGGAGAATTGACAATATCCTTGTGCCACCTCATAATAATGTAATAAGCAAGGGGGCATGTGCATTATAAATAGAATTTTAAATTATCTTCTACTTTGTCAATTTCAATCTCATAATTACGAGAAATTGATTGGTCATCGTTTCGCTCGCAACAAACGTCGTTTTAAATGTGTATAACCAAGGATCTATAAGCAAGACGCATGTCAAACATGTTATTTCCTGCCACTGGTCATCTATTTCAGACAAAATTAGTTTTGAACAAGTTTGGTAATTATTCTGTTTGTATGCTACGTCCACGAATATGCTTTCTCTCCCGTCCAACAAATATATAAGGAGCTCGTCCCCGTCTGACTGCTGTCTTTTTATAAGAAGTTGTTCCAAATCAAAAGCTTCTTATTGAATAACATCTATATCTACGATATACAAAAAATGTCACCAAAAAATTCAGTCTTGATCTTCTTCTTCCTGGCGCTATTGCTTCCTTTATCTTTGGTTGCTAAACCAGTTGCACGAGTTAACGGTGATGTTGCGTACTCTTCTTTTACCACACCTAATGGCTATATTCAATACTCTGAACAATTGACAAAGACAACCATAGTCGGGAAATGGAATGATGGATTTACTGATCCCAACTGGGCTAACTACAAAATCTTGATTGTGAACACTGCTACTCCCAGCACAGTGCTATACGATTTAACGCCTTTGTTCGCAGGCCCTAAACCAGTGCTCATTCAAAATGGCGGGACTGCCGGTTGGAGATTTGACATTACCGGACACTTACTTCGCCAGTGGAATAAGCAGACAATGCTTATTAAGTATAAGGGTAATCCACTTGGTTCGGCACTTATTAATGGCCTTTGGGTGGGTGCTTAATGTATTTTCGACCCATCTAGAATCGTAGTTGTTTCTCTTTCTATATTAATATGTTAATTACGATAGATACTACTTTACAATATGGTTTTTACATAGAAAATAATGCCAACTCAATATAAAACGCATGATAAAATTGGCTGTCTAGTTAGAAATAATTTGTTCTAAATTGTCAGTTCGTTGATGTACATACTTAATAATAATAATAAATGTACGGCTTTTTTGCGTTGCTCTGTTATAAACGAAACTTGTAGGCCCTCATTTGTCTTTTCTAAAAAGAAAATTACTGATTAATACGTATCAGACAGTGTGCACAGCACCATCACTGAGCACTTTCTTTCTTTCTTGCAGCTCGTGTGTATTGGAATATCGAAATACGTAATATTGTTCTATCGCTATTGGCTACAAGTCAAATAATGCTTTGAGAGTGTTGTTAATCAGTTAGCTATGACAAACTGTAACTGGCTGCGCACACGTGATATTGCATATTGCATCCAGCAGTACGTATCAAACACTACATTATTAATACAAACACTACAGAAGATATTAATGGTACGAGTCTGTAAGTCTAAAAAAACGTAAATACATCCCCTGTTCGATTTCACGTTCAATAACAATCACTTGAACAGCTACCCAAAGGAAAAAATTAAATTACACGAAAACAGGGCGTTTGCAATAATGGTGTGAAAAGCAGCACCACAATATTAAAATTGAGAACGTACTTGATTAACGATTATAGTTGTCATGATTATACAATATCGGTTGTGCTTCTCATAGAAGCATGCGTGTTAACAGTCAATAAGAATAATATCACTGTTACTAAAAGCAATAATTATTTATTGTACGCATATCAAGAGTACCTAATGCCGAGATATATTCTTTGGTCGATGAGTCATGATTTACTGAACAACTTGTATATTGTTACAAGACTTGAATAAACAATAACCTTTCCGGAAGTAATCGTTGAAACGTTTTCAACCAAGACATCATATGTGAAAATATTTTTAAGCTTTACAATAGTTGAATTATGTGATTTTATAGTCCAGGTTTACGCAATGTCTTGGAATAAACGAGCCTAGATTGTATGTGCCATTAAACCCTCGACACAATTGCTGTCAGTAGGAGTAGTAAACTGACAATGACCAACACGGATGGTAAACGTCAATTGAGATACCAAAGTAGAGGTTTCTGCTTGATAAATTTAATTTGTGAAAGACAAGGCCAAACTTTGGTGTCAACGACTTTTTCCGCTTAATATTAACAAATGTTTGCTTATACGGAAAAGCTAATAATTCTACGTGGTTGATTAATATTAGGTTTCTCTATTTTTTGAGTTGTATATAACTTATGGTTAGTGAATATGAAAGCGTTACAAAAGGTTTGATTAATACATTTGCTTAAAAACGTTTTCTGTTGATATTATTAGCCAACTCTAATATTAATATTCTAATTGGCAGTTTCCGTACGCCGGAAAAAACGTGCACTGCGCCAGAAAATGTTATTGGTCACGCGGAGTCTTTAAAAATGGATTATTTTCTTGCAATGCACACACAATACGCACAATGGGTGATAGTTACGTGGCTAGAGACCGTGATCGGGATTATTACGATCGATCTCGAGATTCGAGGGACAGATCACGGCCTCAAAGCGGTCTGACATACTTGGAAAAACGCAAGGTCGATAGAGAACGAATGTTCTATTCAGTATGGCCTTCGTCGCCCGAGCCAGCTACAGAATCTGAGACGGATGGCGAATCGTCTCCCAGCACTCGTATGTACTTGATTTACGTAGATAGAACGTTTTTTCGCAAACATTAGTTCTAAACACACTCTTGCACTTCTTTAACAACCCACTCGTTCAAGCTTCCCACAATTCGAAAAAGAAATCCAAACATGAACACAAAAGCGAAAGGAAACACAGGAAATCTAGTCATCGTCACAGATCACACAGGAAACATCGACGAAAAGCTGATTCCTCTTCCGGCGGATCCGAAACGGAGGACGAAAAGGAGAGGCGTAAGAAGAGAAGGGAAAGAGTGAGAGAGAAAGATCATGGTGGAGAAGACAGATCGCAGGCAACGGCAAATGATGTGAAAGAAATAGACGAAGAAGACTTGGAAAATTTGGAAAATTTTTGGGTTGAGAAGAAAGGTAAGCGATTAGTAGAAAGTAAACAATGTTGTCTGTTTTGTTGATGATGGAATACTGACTGTAATTTAATTATCATGTTTACAGTTGACCTTCCAGAAGATCTTCAAGTCGGGCCAGTACCGATTCCTGCACAAGAAACGAAACTTGGTGAAAGAGCGTAAATAAACATATATATATATTTTCCCTGTCTCGTATTATCTTGTGCATCAAAGTTTCATTAATTGATCAGCATTATGCCCTCGTTAGTTACGGAGGAGCTCTTCTTGCAGGTGAAGGTTCAGCCATGGCTGCTTATGTCCAGGAAGGAAAACGTATTCCACGTCGTGGTGAAATCGGTCTGACTAGTAATGAGATATCGTCGTTTGAGTCTGTTGGCTATGTAATGAGCGGGAGCAGGTAATAATCTTGACACAATACGCGTTGATTTATGGTCGATGTAGAATCTCAGACAAACTGCGAAACGTGTCCCAAATAAACCACCTCTATTCTATATAACAATTTTTATTCTCTTTTAGGCATCGACGAATGAACGCTGTACGTATACGTAAAGAAAACCAAGTTATTTCGGCAGAAGAGAAGAGAGCGCTTATGCTGTTCAAGTATGTTATAACAATTTTATTTCAATGCCTTGTACGCCTTGTCTCAACCCATTCGAGTCATCCAACAATTGAACTTTTTTGTTTTAACGTTGTCGAATAGCCAAGAGGAAAAGGCAAAGAAAGAAAACAAGATTATATCAGATTTCAGAGAAGTGGTTGCAGACAAAATGCGAGGCAAGACCACACAATGAAGGTGATCGAGGCGAAATGTTGATAGCCCGAAAATCGCAGGCCTTGATCGAATTGACGGAATTAACAAACCTGAATCATTTCTTCAACCGGATGTCTGTACTCATGGTAGACAAGAAAGGGGAACGACATTGACAGGAGATGTGATTGTATTGAGATCAAGCTCGACATACGACGCAATGTTATCTATTGAATTGGTAACGCCTCAACAATATTAAAGAGGATGAGGAGGGAATTTTTTGACGGACAATTAAGGATTATGCTGTATATTAATATCTCTTCTGCCTCGAGTTAATTGTAATTGCGAATATTTAGATAATAAAGAAAATTGGAGAGGGAGAGAAGTCAGTTTAAGAGACTGTTTCTGACGATATTAGAACAACACTGAAAACATCGCTCAATTCAGCATGCGGTCCCCAAAAGAACTAGTACCTTTCCAAGCTCTGCTGAATAGTCAGTGGTGACTCTCAAATCTTAATCCCCGAGGCACTACTGGTTTCAACTGCAAAGCTCTACCAGTTTCTGGGAATCAGCTTCATTCTTCCGTAGTTGTCGTCGTCGTGTGTGACAGGTTTGCATCCATTATTTCAGAAAACAAAACAGGCGTTTGCCTTTTATACAAAAGCCACCCCAAACTATAATTTTTGTGATCGAACTGGTTTTTCCCCCTATACCAGCGAGAAACCGTATCTGAAAAGCAATTTCGTCACTGAATAAATGTGCATCGTTCAATGTTTGGTTGCCCATTCAACGCGTTTTTCTTTGTGTTTGGGAGTCGTCATTGGGGTGCCTGTGGAATGCTTTTCTAGTAACCATGGTCTTTTAAATATCTCGAAATTATCATGTGAAATACGTTAACACTGTTTGCTGTCAGTCTAGTTGTCAAAGTTTTCAGTGACAAAGACGTGTCTCTTCGAATGACTCGTGCTACGGCACACGCAATTTTTTTTAGATTCGGCCGTCGCCTCCATTTATGCAATACGTTGCCAGCTCTTCTTTTTTTTTTTTTTTTTTTTTTTTTTTTTTTTTTTTTTTTTTTTTTTTTTTTTTTTTTTTTTTTTTTTTTTTT
>CAJVPJ010000916.1:0-14598 GCA_910592205.1 Paraglomus occultum | reverse complement strand
ATTAAAAGTAAAGGGGGTCCGATACTTATTTCAGGGAAGTGCACCAACAATTTTAGCTATGGTAAATGTTCTGAACCAAATCCCAATCGAGATAAGCATATTTTATTTCGATAACATCACATAAACAATGTTGATTAGATGTCGCTTACTGGTGTGATATTTAGACAAGGTGCCTATTTGAAAATTGGGTCAGATTGCACTTTGGGTTAGAACAGTTAATATCAGACATTAATACATTTTATTTGAAATGGAAGTAAACATTTATCATGTGACGTGAGGGCTATGGAGAGCTAATCTTGGAATTTAGCTTTCGCGGTATTCCAGGTTAATACGCTCACGCGATTCCTTGACAATTTAGTATTAGTGCTGCTCAGATTTAAACTGCCCATTACGTACGCTTCTTAGACGCGATCGGTTTACAGGAAAAGTTTACTATTCCAAATAAACTATTCTATGAAATAATAACTCCTACCATTATCAGCATTGGAATCTCTTAATTATGGATACTTTTAATCTCATGTAATTTCCATAGAATCCACCTGGCCCAAAACCATGCTGGGATAAGTTAATATGGTTTACACTGATTAAAAGAAAGCACCTCTATCGACCGAAACGCTAGAGTAATTACTAACCCTAGTTAACAATTATGACAATAAAAATTACATAAAACAATAATTTAAATCAAACGTTTAACGATCATTTTATCATATTGTAAGAAACAGCATTAAGACATTAAGGACGTTTTGGAACCGTAGATAAATGCCATTTTTTACTTCTACGCCTCGCGCTTTTATAATAAAAGTGTCAGAGATTCGATTCTTTGCAATCTAGTCATTAAATTTCCACGATATCAGAGAATTTTCGGATTTGATGTAAATTAGTTGTTTGTCTTTTGTATATTAATATTAAATGTCCCTATATTAAATGCGAGACCTAATGCAATAACGTCCGGATGTGTTGATTCTTCCGATAAAACACTTTTCATTGCCAAGTACAAGAAAGAACATGTCATTATTAGTATAAGAGTATAAAAGTTACTCAACACGTAATAATATTAATATGTGACTGTGTCAATCGGAAATGCCGACATAGCGGCGAGATAATTCTCTCATCATATTCATTGATAAGATATATACTTGATTGAAGGTCAAATGTATACAAATATACATAATTTCCCTCATGCTCACGCAATTCTGATGTTCGAACAATCGCTTTCTTGGATGTCATAAAGCAATAGATATGAAGAACATGAATAACCACGATCACTGAAATGGTGAATAATGGCTTAAAAGCAAAATCAAACGAAATTTATTAAATCGTTGTTTTCTCCGTTCTAGTGTTGTTACTACAGTAGTTATTATTGTTCAGCATCCCTCCCTATAAAGGTATCAATGCATGTGAGCCGGTAAACCTGTTACGGATTAAACTGAGGAAAAGAAGTACTTATCAGCGAGAACTCAAGTGTTGCATTAATATATCAAATTTTACAAGCATTTTCATTATCCCATTCATCGTTAATAGCATGCCATAAACCAAGACAATATAATATAACTTGTGATTCTTTCTATTCTTCTAATTACCCATAGTATTAATAATAATATGAAATAAAAACGGTGTTGTTTCAATATTAATAGTTCTATGATAATAAGCGAACTGTAACATATATGATTTCCCTAATCCAACTCAAAAAATAAGTATTTCAGTAAACCCTCATCTTTACTCTTCACGGAAAGGTTATTATCAATAGTACATTAGTACAATGTTTATTGTATGTCTAAAAGCCGTTTGTATTTGGAATAAACATAATGCTTTTTAAATTGCTGGTAGTTAATAACAGCAATATTTCATCCGCATGTTATCATCAATGTCATTGAGTACGGCCTCACTTATTATGCCAAGTAAATAATGCTGTGAGTACGTCTTTCTTGTTTGCATTACATCTTTTTTAGCGATAATACTGTAAGCCATTACAGTAAACGTCAATCTCTACATGTAGCATATAAAGAGATATTGAGCCCGCTGTTATAACCATAGGCATGCCTTTGTGTATTTGAGCGCTAATCCCCTTCTCCAAGACAATGTTACAATTTTATTGGCATAAGTGAGAATCGAAGTGCAGCGAGTTGAAACTTGGGAGAATAGTTCACCAAAAACTGACAAACTATTATTGCGTTTATCACATTCGAAACGTGTGGTAAATTACTTCACTTGACGTCGAGCACGAGTCGTTATGCAGTATGCAATTCCGTATGACCTCGCTTAAAAAATTCGATCAAAATCTTTCCGTAACAAAGTTTCGTTCTTAGAAGCATCACACAACTGCTGTATGTACTACGTATGTATTTTTTTTTCGTTTACCGTACGGTGTCACATAATTGCCTAGAGCGGTTAACTTCCGACGTTATCGATGTATTATCTAAAGCTTTTCCTCAGCGAATAGTGTTCGGATTTCACAATCAGGGACGAAGACAATCATAAACGATTATGGTTTATGTGCGAGATCATGATCTTTAGAGATATGAGATACAAAGTTCAACGTTGCGCTACCTGATTGTTTTGCTTTATTTAGAACGCATAGTGGTAGGACGATTTTCGATTGGACCAATCGGAGTTGAACTCCTTATACGCAAAAAAAAAAACTGAATTTTAACTTTTCTCTTTACTCCAAAGTCCACCCGTTTGCAAGACTATAAGCAGAGGGTGATATCAATAAGGAATAAGCCATCGATATGCAGAAAATAGCAACAGACCTTCTGGCGTTAATCAAGGATAGAGTTGACAACTTGTCCAAAGATCAGATAGAAGAAATTTTTGTATCATCTAATGAGATTGTTCCTCTTGAAAAACCTAAAAGTAAGAAAAAGGCGGCTCAGACCAAAGTACGATATTGCTTTGGGGTATATGCTATAAAAAAGAAAATAGCCAAGAGAAGTAAAGATGTGAAAAAGTATTATATGCAAGTGTATATTAATAAGAACATCCTTGGTCATTGCCAATATATATTGAGAGAGTTAGTATCAAACATCGTGAACGAATTCTTTACGTTTTTTCGTCAAATAATGAATTATTGTTTGTTTAGGTATGGAATATTGTATGATCGTGGATATTACTTGATAGCAGAATGGCCTGAATTCGGAACATTATTTGAATTTCTTCGAGATGAAAGAAATAATCATATTGTTAACTGGAATTGGAAACTCACACAAGCATATAATTTGGCACAGGCGCTTGCATTTTGTCATGCTAAATCTATTCTTCATCAAGATATTAGAAGGTAAATACTAATAACTAATGATTTAGCAACTAATTGTAGTAATTGACAGCAACAATAGTAAATTTCTGAACAAGACACATCTAAATGACACTATATGGTAGTAAACTGAGATCTATAAGTAATGATTAGCCAACAATAGTTATGATACAAAATGCTACTCATTAATAGCTAATATATACAAACTGTTATTTATTTTGTATAAAGTTACTAATGTTAAATTTTTTAAAACAGTTTAAATGTAATAGTTAATCAATTTGAAGAGGCAAAATTGACTAATTTTCATTATCAGTCTGAATTAATGGACAATGCATGTGTCTTTGGTGAGGGCAATGAGACAATAAGATGGCAAAGTCCTGAAAAGGTACTAAACAAGACTTTGGCATTTTCAAGAGCAACAGATGTATACAGGTAATGTATTCTTATGTATCATGCTTGATAATGTCAGTTGTTGGTGATTGTTATGTGCAAAACTGATGTAAGACATTTGTAGCTTTGGTGTGTTGTTATGGGAAATAACAGCTCATAAGATTCCATATGAGGGCATAGATGCTGCAGCAGTCAAACGCAGAGTAACCTCTGGTCTTAGACCTGAAATAGTTGAACAAACACCACCAGGATATGCTAAGATAATGAAGTCATGCTGGGATCAAAATCCTAATATGCGTCCTCAAATGGGCAATGTTTGGGGTGAACTCCAACAGCTGTGGGATTCAGGATCAGTTAGATAGTCAATGACAAACATACAGACATGGTTTTATTTGTATTTCATCAGTATAATTATGATTTATAAGCTCTTGATGTTTTAATACTGTGCTAACATAAAAGCAAGTAGCTTACAAATCTTTATAAAAAAAGTCTTGGATAGATATGTTTTCAGTCTTATGCATTGTTTCAATATTAATGTTAATATTGAGCTCACTGAATTTCCTTGACTATATGATAAAGTTATGATGTTTAGCAATTAATTGTATTATGGTGTTTATTTGTGCCAAATCAAAGTAATGCATATTGAGGTGCAAGGAAGCCACCATTTGGACAGTTTTATTATTATTATTATTATTATTACTGTTTCAAGAATGATAGTATTAAGTATTATTATTATGATTAATTAGCAAAGAGAGGCCAGAAAACTTGCAATTGTATTATTAGTTTTAAAAGCCATATATATAAACCGTATTAAACCTGCAATTTGTTTTGGTGATAAAAATTATGAGAATAACCATGTATTAGTATATGTATACTATTTAAATTTATTATTACTAATACTAAGTAAGTCTGGTTTATGTCTGGCTTTGTTGCAGTCTTAGTCTTAGTCTGTAGTCTGTCCCATTTAATATAATAGCAGTATTACAATTTAGTAATATTAAAGTTTAAAGTTATAGTAACAGTAATAGTAATAGGTGAATTTAGAAAAGAAACTTAACTCATTATTACACATGTTAACACTAAACATTTATAGAATATTATTAATAACGTTTGGGAAAATTTTGTTTTAGTAGCACAGTTGTTACTCATGTCAGAATCAGATGGACTGATTTTTAATTGCATTCTTAATTATAATCCACATACTAATACCAAAAATTAACTTGCGTTTTACTTACTGTAATATAAATTTGTTTCATATGAAATATATAACATATGGGGCATATTAATACTGCAACAGAACTAGACAAAGTGAAAATTTGATTGTATCATTAAATATAAAGTTGCTAGAGCAATTAATTTATTATTATCTTTGTTTGGCATAGTTGTGGTCAATGTCTCAGTTTATTACAAAGCCTAAAACAAGGGCAAATACAAAGAGAAAATTGAAGGATTACGTAACTGATATTGGATTAATGAATCTTTCAAAGTGTTCTAGATCAGATGCTACTACAAGTCATATACATTATCAGACATCCATTGCATTTTTTGACTTGTCAAGTGAAATTTATGGCGTTTTTTTCAGACTCAACACAAGTTATGGAAGCAACCTCATCAACTGCAACTGTACAACCTGCACCTGCTTCAGATATCACAGAACTCCTAAAAATAATGCTGAAAACATGGGCAGAACCTTGTAATCTTCGGAGTACAGAAGCACAAAAGGAATTAATCACAAGAATGAGTCCTCATGTTTACAACACAAAGAAACCTGGCAACCCATAACACTGGATAAGAATGACTCTGAAGCAGAATAAGGGTTAAGTTAATGAGGAACTGATGAAAGGCATAGTAATAGTTGGTGAGAGTTTTGTTAAAAAAAGTGATTAATACTAATAAAGAAAGTTATGTTTTATTGTAAATGATATTATTTCTGATGAAAATCTTCTAGCAGGATAAGTCAGTAACTATTTCATGCATTGAAAGCAAATTACAAAACGATAAAATTTATACTGTATATAGAAATACCCGTATAGTTATAACGGTTCAACCGAACACAAAAAAGCAATGCGTTTCTTGCAGATATGTTGCAATTGTGGTTGTTCAAAATAATTCCGAGAGAAAATTTGCCAATTACGTAAGGCGTTTCAAGCTCTCTCTAGATCTGAACAAGATATATTTTTAATGGCCCAACTGAAAGCAATGAATGGTGGAGAAATAACTGCCAGTTGGCGTCTTAGAAAACGCGTACTAATAAGATAACTTTTTATTATTGAGATCGCAATACGCCACGTTGTCAGAAAACATGTTGGGAATTAGTCGTACCCATTTCGAAATCATCTAGAAATGAAATGGCATAATACCACCGCGATGGAAAACCAAAATAACCATCGTCGCTACTGCTGTGAAGAATTTTCTCGAAAACTATGCTGAAATACATGGACTACCAAGTCCCGGTAGAAATGTTATCTAATTGAATTACGCAATCGCTTACATTATTGCCAGCCGAAACGAGTTATAAATCGGTCTATCGCAATTTTATTGCTGGTCTCGAAAATGATAACACATTGAAATTGTTAAAATATGACGAGTTCCGCAAGCTATGGGCACCAATTAACACATTATATTCAATTTATGAGTCCACGAACGGATTTATTTGACATGTGCCAACATTTTCGGAATGGCTTACAGTATAATGCACGTAAGAAAGAAGAAGCGAAAGATTTACTGAAAAAATTTAAAGAACATCTAGTTAAACTTAAATTTGAGAGAAATTGTTACGACAAAAATACGAAATTAGCAGAACAACAGAGAAAATGGGTAGATGAGCAGTTTATATTAAGAGGAAAGCTGATTATTGTAGCATTGACGCGACTGCTCATTACAGTTACGACTGGGCACAAAACGTTTACGTACCCCATTCCGATCAGCAGATAAGTAAAATTTATTATCTCAGTCCGCGTAAAGTACATTTATTTGGTATCAAGATGAAGCGGTCCGCGAACAAATTAATTACGTTCTTGATGAAGACGAAATCATTGGCAAAGGTCCTAATGGTACGCTGAGCCTGATATTCGATGGAATTAAACGATTGAATAAAGGTGAGAAACATTTAAAGATTACTTGCGACAACGCGGACAGAATAAAAATTATGCTACCATTTGATTTTACTTGTATTTAGTAATTTGTGGCTACTATGAAAGTGTCGAATTAAATTTTATAATACCCGGGCATACTAAATTTAAATGTGATGGTAGTTTTGGATTAATTAAGAAACTATACCGAAAGACGACCGTAGATTGTGTGAATCATATTGAGGCTGTGAAAAAATCGAGTACTAGTACAGCAAGGTTAAACAAAGCTCAGCGCCATGAAAACGGCAAAGGGAATTTTCTTTAAGAAATTGAGTGGTTTACAAAAATATTGTTCGAAGCAGCCAAACCTGGTATTGTCAAAGCTCAAATGGTTGCTAATGGGGCCTTTGTATTTGCTGAATTTAATTTGTTAAAAACTAGAAAAACAAGTGTTTCTGAAATTGTCGAGGAAATTAAATCGGTTTCCATCTTAGTACTTACTAACTCCTCCCCGTTAGATTACAAAAGACAAGAATATCTTTATTATAATATCCGCCCATTTGTTAGAGATGAATTTAAAAATATCATTTGTCCCAAGCCTGTCCCAAAATAAATTAAGTATAAGTAATTTTTCTACTAAATCAAAAAGTGTTAGATTACATAACAATAATTAATGCTTATTTCTCTTAATTTTAACTAGCTTAATAACTAAGAAAACTACAGTGCTCCACAGCCAACTATTCAATAAACCTTTGCTTTCTTATTTTTGTTAAGTTGGTTTTCTAATTGGGTTGAGGAGTTTTAGATAATAAGCATCAGGATCTCAGCAATGTGTTCATTTCAAAAGTGCCAATTGGTTGGTTATTTTTGTTAGGCCCTTCTCCGCGATTTTTACCTCATTATTTTTGCAGTTTAAATTTAGGGTATACAGTATAATTCATTTTCCTTATAAGTAGTGCTGAACTCATAGCCTTCTTTCTTTTCTTTTTCTATTAGTTTTTCCTGCATCTCCTAGTTTAAAACTTATAAGAAAATTATGGCAATTAATTCCCGTTTCCATTTTTTGTATCAAGCCTTGTAATACTTTACTAGTTGGTCTCAAGTTTCTTGATCAATGGCATTGATATCATTGGGTAAGTGTTCTTTAGTAGAGATAATTGTATACCAAAAAATGTTTCATTACAATTACATTACTTTTTTCAGCAATGATAATATCAGCAGTAGGTTATAAACCATTTTTAGTTAACTCTATTTGTTCAGGAGTAGCAGGGACATACCCAATGTTCCATATTTTTTTATATTTAGGAACTACTCATATGTAAAATGTGGTATAGTTTGAGTACTAGTATCAAGTCTTCCGAGGGGAAAACCAATTCAATACCCTGCTGGGTTATAGACTTTGCTTATTTTGTTAGTTGTATTCTTCAGTGTTGGTAAAATTCTTCAGGAGATACTTGGTGAAGATTGTTGCAATATTTTTTGGTTGATATATTAATATTACAATGCGCTTTACTATTTGGTCGAATGTTGTAAAGGAAAAAGTGTGTTTGCTACTACTACATATTCACTTTCATACATTCCTTTTTCAAGGAGAACTACACTATTGCAGCCATCAGTTTTTGATCTTGCTCACCATTTTTAATTTCTTTTGAACAATTGGTGCACCAAGAACAGATATGATTTTTACTGTCTTCACTAACTTCCCAATGAAGATAGATTTTACATTGGGAAAAATAGTGTAAATTTTGTCACATTTTTATTGGCCATGCTTATTTAACTGCTTTACTCTAAAAGGTCAATCATCTCCCTCTTTATTTTTGATTTTTCTGAAGCTTCTCTAAAAATCTTTTTTTTTTCTCATTCTGTGCAGTTAGACAACAATAAAAATGGGTAACTTTTTTCTCTTCTTTATCTAGTCAATTAGCAGTTAAACCTTCTTTTTCGTTTCACAATTACACCTTTTTTTTTACTCATGATCTTTTATTTATTATTAATACTTTAACTATTGCTGTTATAATAATACAATAATATTTCTCTATACATAATACAGTCACATCTTTATACAATTACCACTTTGGAGTGTAACAGACATGGTGATTATAGATATAGAGAGGTCCAACTAAATCATGATAGCTGCCAGTAAAACAATTAACTTATGTTTGATACCAAATTAATAAATGCAACTCAAATTTATCCATAATAATAATATCAGATGGATAATTGATCATAACTGACTCCCAAGTATCAGATATGTAATAGCACAAACTCATATAACTAGCAACAAGTTCTGTGGCCAATTCAGTCTGGAGCACAACATCAATACATGATCGTGGTCCAAGGACTGCAATAGACTCTGGTATTGAGTATGTTTCTTCATGATCCAATCATCAAAATCAAGACCTCCAATCAACTTGCTAACACCACCCCACCTTGTACTGAGATACATTCAAGCCAATGCCAGCAGCTCTATGATAATAGCTGAATGCTTTTGTGTCGTTTTTCTCAACTCCTATGGCAAACAAGAATGTATCGCCTAAGCGATGTAAGGCCAGGGCATATTTCTAGTATCTTTTCAGGACTTAGCACTTGCTTATTTGTGTAAGCATCTGTAGTTTTGAGCAATCCACCCCAAAGAGGCCGCCCATAACGAAAGAAGTATTGTGGTGATGCAATTTGCGTTAACGTCTTTGGTTCTGTTTCTTGTGTCATGAAAGTGTCTAATGTGGCAATATGATAAAATGCATAAGTTATCAGCATTGCAAACAACATATCAAGTTGCTATGGATGGACGAAAACAGATATGATAACATAACTATGTCTATCTTTCAGATGATTTAAAATACAGCCTTAGCACAAAATGCCTATTACGTGTCGTGCTGTATACATTCAAACTATTTTCCCTTCGTTGCTTCTACTCTATTAACCCAAACGTATTGTATCTTGCTTATTTGCCTTTCAAACGAGTTTACGTATAACCTAACCTTTGCTATGACTCTGCTCTATTACTATGTCTTGCATGTCATAATGCATTTCAACTATCCCCCCAACAAACGTGTATTCATTGCTTGCTTACCTTGTTGTTCTCTAAGGTATTTCTGATATGCTTCTCTGATCTCAACCTTGTTAGCCTTTGGGTTGGTTTGTCGGTAGTTGTCAGCGAAGTCAAGTAGATCCATATTGTCAGTGTTATGAGAGGGAAAGAAAAGAATCGTTTTGAAATTCATCACGAACTGGTATCCGCCAATTTTAATATTACGGATAATACGGTCAACCTCCCCTACAGTCACACCTATGGCTGTATAATTCTGTTATTTTATATACACTTCCCTACTACTACCATAAATTACGGGATTTTTGTCACGTGGGTCAAAAATTTGATCATTCACACAAGGGGTTTTTTTTCTTATACCTCCATACCGTGCAAATAAAATACCATCTTGATAGTTAAATTTTCTGTTCTCCTGTTTATTTTCGATTCTTAGGACCATGAAAAGAGCTTTCAACGAACAGCGTGAGCGTATAATTGGCGCATATCTTAGTAATGTGAAGCAAAACGTTATCGCCAGTCAATCGAACATATCCACTACACAATTAAACGATACAAGCAAACAAACTCTGCGCAATACCCAAGAAACGTCCTGGGCGCCCAAAAACGCTTACTGATCGGGATAGACGGGTTCTACAACGCATAGTCCGGGAGGATAGGTTTGCCTCGCTTCCCGTTCTGACAGGTAAGTTAAATTCTAGTCTTGAGACTACACTACATACTAATACAGTTAGAAGATATCTACACGATGACGGTATTCGAAGTTACGCTGCTAAAAAAAAGCCACACTTAACTAAAAATCAACCGACAAAGTCGATTAAGGTGGTGTAGAGAAAAGCGTAATTGGAAAGAAGAATGGAAACAAATAGTATGGTCAGATGAGTCAAGGTTTACTCTCTTCAAGTCAGATGGTCGGGTGAAGGTGTGGAGGAATAGTGAGGAGGCTTATAACAAAGACTGTATTCAGCCTACAGTTAAATTTGGTGGAGGTTCAGTAATGTTTTGGGGGTGTTTTGGTCGGCATGGGATTGGTCCCTTAGTATTAGTAGACGGAAACATGGATTCCGATGCTTATATTAACATTATAGCTAATCATTTCATACCCTGGGTGAGGAATTATCCCAGTTCAGTCTTTCAGCAAGACGGAGCACCATGTCATACATCTTCATACAGCACTTGGTGGATGTCAACTCACGGTATTCAAGTTTTAGATTGGGTTGCGCAGAGTCCTGACCTTAATCCGATTGAGAATCTTTGGGATCATTTAGACCGTCAGATACGTAAACGAAACCTTCTGCCAAACGAAGCAGGAGTTAATAGCAGCGATTCAAGAGGAATGGAGGAATATTAGCCTAGAGATGTTGCGAAATTTAATTACAAGCTTACCGCACCACACAGATGCAGTTATCGAGGCTAAAGTTGGGAACACCAAGTATTAGCTTTTGACATTTGAAATTTTAATCAACCATAATCCTGAAAACAATTGTCCTTTTGAAGTTTGGGATAAACTTCCAAAGGCCAATTGGAATCTACAGGAGGAAATGGTCCGATATATGGTACAATGTATACAACAATAAAGGCTTTAGTTTGTCATAAAGAATTTTCTCCGTTGCTTGATAAGTCTAAAAATTGTCAATGTCGCTTAGAAAATATGCAAATTTCATATTTATTCCAACACGTGACACAAAAATCCCGTAACTTATGGTAGGGTAGTGTAGATGTTATGACCCGTTCTAAGATTTGACCCGTTTCGGGATTGTCGCTTTAGAATAATCTCTTGCACCAATAAAGTACACAATTTATGTGATAACGTCGCAACAAAAAATTCATATACTTGCAAGTCACTAACAACTATGCCTACATTGTTTGGTTTGCTAACGGTCGAACGATCAATCGTAAGATTAAACTTCTCATAAAATAATTTGCCATATCGCTATGCTTCACGTTCGGATGTCGCCTAGCATATTCACAAATTTCACGTTTATTTTCTATACTCAGTCGAGATCGTGTTTTATGTGACACGTGCCAACATTTTCGGAACGGCTTACAGTATAATGCTCGTAAGGAAGAGGAAGCGAGAGGTTTACTAAAAAAGTACAAAGAACATTTAGTTAAGGCTAAATTAGAAAGAAATTATTACAACAAAAATACGAAACTAGCAGAACTACAGAGGATATTGGTGGATGAGCATTTTATAACAAGAAGTAAAGCTTATTGTAGCATTGACGCAACTGCGCATTACAGTTACGATTGAGCGCAAAACATTCACGTCTAATGAAAAACAATTACAAGATGAGATTATTCAAACAAAATATGTTCGCTTGTTTGCCTTCCGCTAACGAATGAGGATGAAAAACATTTTCAGCCAGGACTCCATTCCGATCAGCAAGTAAGTAAAATTTACTATTTCAGTCCGCGTAAAGTGCATTTATTTGGTATTCAGGATGAGGCAATACGTGAACAAATTAAGTACGTTCTCGGTGAAGACGAAATTATCGGCAAGGGTCCGAATGGTACGCTGAGCATGGTATTCGATGGATTAAGCGATTGAATAAAGGCGAAAAACATTTAAAGATAACGCGGGAGGGCAAAAATAAAAATAATGTCACTATTTAATTTTATCTGTATTTAGTAATTTGTGGTTATTACGAATGTATCGAGTTAAATTTTATGGTACCAAATTTAAGTGTGATGGCAGCTTTGGATTAATTAAAATGCTTTATCGAAAAACGACCGTAGATTGTGTTGATCAGATTGTTAAGGTGGACTAAACAAAACTCAGTGCTATGAAAACGGCAAAGGTTTTCAATTTAGATCTTAATTCTGTGTTTGCTATTTTCTTTTAAAAAATTAAGCGGTTTACAAAAATATCAACATTTTGTATTCGAAGCAGCCAAACCTGGTATTGTCAGAGCTCAGCCGGTTGCTATGGTTCATATACTGACCTTAATTTATTGAAAACCAGAAAAAAAAGTGTTTCTGAAATTACCAAAGAAATTAAATTTTTCTCCATCCTAGTTCTAACTCCGCCTTCTTTTGAATTATAAAAGGCAAGAATATCTTTACCTTTGTTAGAGACGAATTCAATGATATTACTTGTCCCAAACCAATCTATACTGATAATGAATAAAAATATTTCAGTCAACCGCAAATTTTATTACTTTATTAGTTGTTGTTTGTTTCTATTAATATTAAATTCTTTATGATTTGATCTTTTAATTATTAAAATATAATATAAAAATTAAAATCATGACAAACCAAAACAATATTTTAACCGAAGAGGAAATAAAAAAACTAATTGGTAATTTGAATCGAAATCCAAGTGAAGCAGATATAAGAGCAGTTAAAAATTATGTTTGACTTCGCCCCCAACATTTACAGTATTTAGGAGATAAAGGATTTAAAAAAAGTTTGGTTCGCCTTATTTATTTGTATCACAATGCAATGTCTTGGCGAGTGAAATCTAATAAAGAAGTTAAAAGTTTACAGTCATTAACAACTAATTTAGAGCAAGCGAGAAATAAATTGCTTGAAAAGAATAACCAATGAGAAGCAAACTTAGAAGACAGAGATAACGTAATAAAGAATTTAGACGAAAGAGTGAAAATAGAGCAAGAGAAAGCTGAAAAAGAGCGAAATAATGACGAGAATAACAACTAACAGACTTAGCAGGAATAAAGCAAGATGAGTTATTTAAGAACTTAGAAAAAAAAAGAGAAAATTTGTTTATGGAGTTGAAAAATAAGTGGAACTTGTTTCAGTAGATTTAGAAGATGCTCTTTAACTTTATGAAATGGACACTAAAAGGCGAAAACGAGAAATTAAAACAAGAATTAGCAAAAAATTTAAAAAATTTAGAGGATATCAAGTTAGAAAACGGAGAACAAAAATTAAAAATTAGTCAGTTAAAAGGAAAAATATATTACTTATTTGATAAGCCTTTACCTAAACTAAAATCTTCACCTAAAAAACGAAACTCTTTCCAAAGTTAGGCACTAAGATTAAAACTAAATTCCAAAAACTCCAACAATTGCCAGAAAAGAAGAAACAGCAAGTTCACAATTTATTGCACGAGCGGAAATAAAGACGAGTAAATAGTTTATGAGGAAATTAACTTATGTAATATGTGGTAGATTACAAACTACATTAGACATTGATTCTGGTTGTCATTGTATTAGGAGAAAAAAATATAGAAGAAAAAGAACTCCCAAATTTGCCTCATGAAAGAGAAAATACATTTGCTTTTTATGAGAGACAAATAAAAGGATTGCAAGAAAAGTTAACTTTAATGGAGGAAGCCTTAGAGAAGATGTAGACAAATACCATGAAATGTCTGAACGAAGAGGCAAGGAACAAAAAAAAAACTTTTGGATAGGATAAAGAGTTTGGAAGAAAAAATTAAGCAGTTAGAAGAGGAAAACAAATTATTGAAAGGGGCAACAGAATGATCTAGTTGCTCAAATTAAAGTTAAAGAACCTAAAAAATGATTTTGATTGAAATTAAGGAAATAATTTAAATTTCATAAGTAACTTTTTCTTGATCTAAATATTCCTGGAGTGTTTGGGTATCATTAATTTTAAAACATAGGGAGCAATTTTTTCACCTTGAGCTTTTTTTATAATGCTTCGAATAGTGCTGTAATTCTTGGGTTTCATGATCGATTTGATGTAAATTAGTTTATATCAATGTTTTTATACACTACCTGGACAAAAGTATCGCACACCCAAAATTTATTAATTGCACAAAATTGTACATAATAATTTTGTTTCAAATTTTAACATTTTATACTTTAAACAATGAATTAACTATATAAATCAATATCTAGTAGGCCAGCCATTGC
>CAJVPJ010000915.1:0-14606 GCA_910592205.1 Paraglomus occultum | reverse complement strand
TTTGAAGCAAATCAGTTGTACTTTAATAAAAAATTAAAAATTTAATCGGTTATTGCAATAAAGATGTTATTCGAAGTTAATACGCTCTCCTTAGTTTTTAAATCTCGCTTTATTAAATCTAAAAAATTAAATTGTATTATCGGAAATATGTAATTCCAAAAAATAAGCACATTTACCTTTGTATATATGTTAAAAATAAGCACGTCCAAATTTGTAACAAATTTCATTATAAAAATATAAATTTACAAAAAGTAGAGATTCGTTTAACTACTCAATATCATGATTATTATTACTGAGATTTTTTTCACCGGAATTCTCTCTGTCATCGTCACTAACTATCTACGTCATCTAAGGTGTCCGATATATGGCAATCCATTAATGATAACTGTTGGAAGCCAGTAATGGCAAGTCGTCGTAATAGTTGATGGCCGGCTGACTTTTTCGCTTAGAGTTATCGGAGGGTTGTTTAGCAAATAAGGCGTCTGCGACAGAGGGAGACTGTTGGAAGCCAGCAATGCAAGTCATCGTAATAGTTGGTGGCCGGCCTTATCTGAAGAACAACTGCTTTGCTTTTTATCTCATTTGCTTTGATCAACAATATGCTGAAAACTTTTTTTCTATTTTGAGCTGATAATGGGAAAATCACGCAACATAAAAAGAATATCCCGCCACGTCGACTGGATGTTAGCTTGTCCTGATCCAACTCCACTTGCATTTTTTCGATTTATATTTCTATCTCACCGAATTAAAGCATCTGAAAAGTATAAGAAGGTGTTCGACCTTGCTTTTAAGGAAGCCGTTGATGAGGAGTTGCGTAATAAGTTCGAAGAAATGAAAAAATCAGCCAATGTACATAATTAAATGAAGTGCCAATTTCTTATGTGCTCTCTTTTGTGACGGGAAGCAAGAATTTAGAAGTTTGGGAAACAAAAAAACAGCGGTATATCCAGTTGTTGACTCTTAAATGGTTTGATTTAATATTGACAATACATATTAATATATAGATTTTAGTTCGTCGTGGTATACGTAATACCAATCTTAATTTTCGTGAGGAGATAAACACATTGTCGTTAAATAAAGAAAGTAAATTAGTCATATTTCTCAAAGGCTTTCAATGAGTATGCTAAAAAAGGTTGGGTAATTTTTATTACAGGATGGGTCATCAGCAAAAAACATGAAATCTGATCCAGATTCGAACACGAGTGAAAATCTGGAGGAAGAAGATCAGGAAGAAGAGGAGTCTGCAGATAAGATCGACAAATTCTTTATGGACAAGGGAAATAATGAAAAGATTCATAACGATATTACCAGCAACGATATTGGTAATATTAACTTGGTGGAACGTATATAAGAATCCAAGCTAATGTCATCAACCTGTCAACGTTTCATAGTGGTACAAATGTAGGAGATAAATGGCAAGACAATTCCTGAGACCCAAAAGGTGGGAGTATTAATATTAAGTTGTTTATAGATATAACAGAAAAACGAGCCACTGTCAATGTTCATCACCCTAATGTTTGAAGTAGGTTATTGATAGATAATATAGACGTTAGTGATGTTTTTTTTAATTATGAATTTTTTTCACTTATAGCCTAGCATATTGGAATATACTTGATTTGACCGAGAATTTCCAAATAAAATCTCTTTTCTCGACGAATGACTGGGAAGAAATGGTTGAAAGTTTCAATAATGAAGTTAAATTGATCGAATCGGATTTTCTTGATGTGGTAGAGTATTTTTTTCGATAAAATTGAAAAAGTAAGTTGAGAGAAAATATTTGTCTTGTTTCAACAGTTTTAAAAAATGTTGCTGACTCGAACAATTTAGATTACAAAAAGATGATAAAGATATCATCAACGCGATCGATGGATTAAACCCGGAAATTATTGAAACGAATCGGAAAGTCGGCTTAGCGATGAGGGAAAAATGTTATTTCCATTTTAAGACGGGCTGTTGTCACGTAGTATTCTGTTCCGTTACAATTTGTGCCGATCCCTGATTGGCGGATTCAAATCACATGATGGAACAGATGGGAACAACAAATTTGCAGTTCCTATCTGTTCCCATCCTCATCCCACACACGTTTTATTAATAAGCGTAAAAAATAAAAGGATATGTTGCGCAAAAGGGTTCTAATGGCTTTTAGAAATATATATTTTTTGTAAAGACTAACACTTGAAATCTTGGAGTGAAAAGAAAAACAACGGAACGTGGAAACGCGAAATTTGTCCTCAATCTCACGGATTTTTGATTGGTTGATACAATTTTGCCGTCGAACAGGCCTAGTGAGTGAAGTAAAATATAATGATCAAAAGCTTTATTTTGTTTTCCTTACGGCCAATCCTTACACATATAGTGCTGAAAATCTGGAAAGAGTTGATCTTCCCGTTTCCGAGGCTGACTTCGACAACGCATTTCCCAACATGCTTGCCAAAAGATTCTTAAATAGGGAGGAACTAAAAATGAATGTGTAAGTATAGATAAGCAACATGACCAGTCTGATTTCATGTAATCAAATTCTATCTTACATATTCTTATAGTGGAGAAATTGCATGTTGGGCGTCAGCTTATCGCCGAAATGAAGGTCGTTCCGTTGTTTTCAGAGCTCGCATTGGACAAAAGTGCGATTTTCGAGGAACTTTGAAAAAGAGTATCAACAGGTTTGAGGCTCTTATAGGTCTCAGAATGGTGGACTCCCAGAGCCTCATAAAAAAAAATTACGAAGACAAAGTTGATCTAAGCGTGGCAATGCGGGATATCTTATATACGTTCTTTTAGAGAGAATTCTAAAGCACCTAGCTCTGACATTCATTCCATATTTGTCCTTGGAATACACTTATGGGGTAATTAAGCAGGTTGTAGTAATGAAATTGCATCAACTAACAATTTTTGCTAAGATGGGTTCATGAATGGACTGTAAAGCGACGAATATACTACGACTTGGTTGTATTTCTCATTCAAAGATGCCCAATACTCTAAAAACGCTCTCAGTACTCGAAAGTTTCTATGTGTAGGTATTATATGTTTATCATTACTATATTTGATAATATTTAGATTTAGAATCTTACTATTTATATTATGATCACCCCCAACGCACCAAATTTTATACCTCGAACTATTTCGCCGTATATAACTGCATCCAGCGGAAACGTGTGCCCAGTACTTTTATATTGTGATGTGTGTCGGAAAAATAAACCTTTTTACTACTTGTTGGAAGTATATTTTTTGTTATATTCGGAACATGAAAAAATAATCATATAATTATAAAGCATTAAAGTTTTAGGTTTACTAATAAGACCCAATTCTCGAATATCGATATCGATCGATATGTTCTGGAATAACTATATATGGATCTTCGTAATACATACCTTAAAGCAATCCAGTTTTCTTCGCACAATTCTTTCTTGAGTTTATCCCGCTCTCATTGTTTAATAAAATTATTGGGATCTCTATTTTTCGTTCCTTGTACTTCGATTGCAAAGCCATATTGCAGATAAAATATATCAAGTTCTAGTCCATTTGGATATTCTCGTGTCTTTAAGAAATCGGGTCTGCGGATTGATGAAGGGGCACCAAGATACTTCGTTAAATCTCATGACACAGCTTTTCTCTCTTATATTTTGGGCAGAATGGACACCAAGTTCCTTGTTACACGGATAAAATTTACGAAAAACCGTGTAACATACTTCGAATAACATCTTTATTGCAATAACCGATTAAATTTTTAATTTTTTATTAAAGTACAACTGATTTGCTTCAAAATGATGTTATTGTGACTTATATAGTAAATATGTACTTTAGAGCTTTTTGAAAAAAAAATTGATTTTTCATATGCTTTACTAATTGATCAGCAGATTTTGTTGAGTACATAAAAAATACTTGAAAACCTTTTATAAGGAAAATTTTAATTGCAGACGGTATTAGTTTCAAGGTGATAATGCTCCAGTCCATACTGCCGAAGGTGTTAAAAAATGGATTTTAATGAAATAAGTCTGTTTGGAAATAATAGTCCACTACATAAGCTTTGTTTGATCCATTGATTACGCGTTATTTTGAAATTGGCCAAGTTATACATACAAGTTATTTGTCTTTTTTTTTTTTTGAACACCATTGTGTGCGTATTAATATAATAATATGTAACTGGTTTTTTGTATTAAGTTTATCTTTGCCGGGGATCGTAACTAATATTAGGATAATCACACTTCGCTCAAAATTAGCTAAATTTCTAACGTCAATAGTCAATCACTCTCCCGCGATTGTTGAGGAATATCTAAACATTTTGAGTTTCCTTGAACAACAAAAAAAACTGTTCAAAATTTTCTCGGAAGGAAAATTTCGCAATCTAATCGCGTGGTGGCTGTCCAAGACTTTTAAATTTCGAAGGTAACAAATATTAAAACGAGCTGTTAAGCAAACAACAAAAAATTAGCTGAACACATCAAAAATCTGTTTAACAAAAAATGCTTCTGTTTTGCCCCAAATCGCAATATGACCCAATTCGAAATAGACAATTTATTTCGTAAAACAATGTTGATTAGATGTCGCTTATTGGTGTGATATTTAGATAACGTGCCTTTCGAATTGGATCAGATTGCAAATTGGGAGGTACTAAGATATTAGGAGAGATTTGCGCAAAAAATTTTTCACGTACTTCGTCATCCAACTTTTAACTTACTGATGGCAAAGAAAAATGTGATGTCGCTTACGGTCTTCAAGAATAATGGTCCAGATTGTGTTTGGAGAAGTTTCGGAATAAGATTTAATATAGAAAATACGGTCATTTCAGTTAAACGAAGGCAATGGAGCCAAATTATTACTAAAAGTATGTCTCGAAGAATCAAAGCATGTATTGCAAGTAACAAATTATTATATGAAAATTTAGCCTCAATTATGTGTGCACTTTTTTGAGCAATTAATAAAGTTAAGTAATAGTAAATGTATGTTAATCAGACGTTACCAGACCAAACTTTATAGGGCAAGAGGGCGTAACAACTGTTATTATTATGTGATACATGATTATGTTAGCTCCTTTGTAACTGGAGTAAAGCTCCTCACTTTGAATATAGCCAGCTAACGAGAGTGCGAATTATCGGCGTGCTTGAGATTAAACAGTCTTAACAAATCTCCAGCTCATGTAATCAATATCTAAACTTCTTAATTACAATAAATCGGACCCTAAGTTCTCGTCCTTCTATCGCTATTGGATGAAATTCCTATTCAAATAGCGAGGAATCGACAATAATAATATAGCGATAATCTTATAACCAAGTTCTCACGTTTTGGGACAATCTTCATTATTTACAAATCTTCATTATTTCATTATAACCAGATGCGGACTTCCGTCTTGACTGAACTGGCAAGTTACTATAAATGACAGCTCCATTCTTAGTGATTATTAATTCATTAAGAACATCAGAGAACATCAGAATATAGGAATACAGGAATATAGGAACATGGAACATTAAAGGACAGCACCTATCGAGAAGAGCATATTTTGCTTCTATTTATGATAACTATTGTTGCTTTTCGATGCACGTCTAGTATTTTGCTATATCTATTATCCATTACTGACAACTTGTGACAAAACCGCGTCAGACTTGTCATGAATCACCTGGTGTGAATTTAATTGGTCAGCAATAAATGTTACATAATTTCTCATGCGAATAATAAATTGTGCATAAGTTAATGAGAGTGACGTAATACGTTCCCTTTGTGGTTTCGCAATAATCGCATCATTTTATTGTTGCAGTTACTGTTTTTTGGTTTGTCTTTTTTCCCGCAAATTACTGTTTTCGCCATGAGAATGTTATTGGACATACTAATCAATACATGCCTTACAAGAGGTAGAGGTTAAATATACTTAATCACATGAATGTCACCAAGCAGTATCACAGAGCGTGAATAAAAGGGGTCAACAGGAAGAATATTTATGTTGATTTGTTTGTTTTGTTTCACAAGAACTCCGACATGTGAAGTCATACCATCCGTATTCACATGATCCCATACAAACAATTGAAGGCGCTTTCAATATCTCCTTTACGACATTATCCTTTACTCGCCACACTTCAAGACATTCCCGAGAGAAAAAAAAACTTGCATATTCTGTATAATAGTTGTTGTTACGTGTCATACAATTTTAATAACTTTTTCTTTACACCTCCCACATCTCATTCACACTATGTATCCAACACAACACCAACAACAGCAACAACAACAACAGCAACAACAACCAACATTACCACCATCACCACAATCACCACAACCACAATCTACTCTTCTCCCAATACATCCAACTCTCGGAGAGGCAGGCGTTCCAAATATTAACTATCCAAGCCCTAGCCATGAAGAACCTACTACTTCTCCACATTCCTTGTCTTCTCAACAAACAACTTCAGACTCGAGGATGTCTATTAGTCAGTTAGTCAATACGGACGATACTGACGAAGTAAGCGGGGCGGTTAGTGCCTTATTAACTATGAGCAAGACTGTGTCAAGTGGTAAGTATATTGCATACATCATCGTTATGTATCTGTCTTCAACAAAATATACAATAAACGCTCATACTTGCTCCGTGACTTGCTTTTTCAGAGGTAAACCTGCAACAGAATACACAAGACGATAACGGCTCAGCCCCATCGTCTGCGACAGGTCTCTTCGATAGAGTCTTAAATAAGACCAGAAAGGCATATGAAGAAACAGTGGCGACTTCACCTATGTTGCAGTTGGTAGGATCTGGAATCAGAACTCTATCGCGACCAGTCATGGGTTCCCAGAATACGCAGCAAGACAATGTCTTAGAAGCAGATAATGAACTGCGGAGACGACGTGAATGTAAGAGTTCTTCACCATCTCATAGACCGGGAGGAAGAATTCACAGAACTTCTCAATCCAATGGCTCTTCAACAAGCGCATCATATTCCCCCTATCCTAATCCTAATAATAGTAGTGTCGTTTCTGGTGCAGCATCTACGTCGAGAAGAAGTTATGCCCAGTTAGTAATGGATGGAGGGGCTGCTATCGCTGCAGTAGGAGCAGTTGTTTCCGAAGAGAGTATGAAGTCATTGAAATATTGTCAACAATGGCTCCTATACGCCACACGACATATTGACAGACAAATCGCAGTCCTCCGTCAATTTATCCTCAATCTTACCACACCGTCATCTAATACAGCCTTGATACCTTCATCAGCTTCAGCTACCCTGGCCTCTATAAAGAAAGAGGTGGTAGAAACTTTGAGGAAAGTGATTGAGGTAATAAGTCTATATGCTGGTGCCTGCCTATCAGAGCAAGCAAGACGTAGTGTAAGAAGTTTTATTCTCAGCCTTCCCAAAAAATGGGAATATGTAAATCGCCAAGAGCATTCTACCTCGCCTTCTCCCATGTCTTCCCCTCATCTCCCACCAGCAAACGCTCATCCTATCAACCAAACCACTGATTATGCTAGAAGATTACTAAGCTTAGCCAACGAATCCAAAGAGATGCTGGGTAGCGTTTGCCAAATATTCGCGGATAGTGTAATACGAGCGGAAGCATGGGTCGATAAATTATCATCCGTCGGGATTCCAAGCGGTGGTGCTGCGGCCATGGGGAACATTCATTTTCCCAGCATTCCACAAACATACGATGCTTCATCTCATAATGGTCCTCACCGTTCACCTGCTACGAACAACTATGCTAACGCTAAACACTCTCACACGACATCATTTAATAACGAGGATGATGAATATTCAAATGATAGTGATAATTCGTCGACAGAATCCGAAACAGAAGATAAGCGTATGAAAATGGATCCAAATCATGAACGGGAATTGAAGAATGTGAATCTTTCTAAACAACAAGCACGAGTAAATGGGGAGTCGGTTACTGCAAAAAAGCGACAAAAGAAGGGGAATAAGGACAACATGGATTTATCAAATTAGATACGCTGGGTATTGTCATAATCGGAAGTTAATAGAAGATCGACGGACACCTTGAAGCTGCAGGAAGGCTTTACATGGCTGTTATTTAACTGTACATCTACTAAATAATCGTTGTATTTCTTGGTCCTCCTTACTTGCTGAGTATACATTATATTACTATGAAGCAATCAATTGGTATTGTTGAGTTAGACGCACTCAAAATGCACTATAATATAGTCTCTAAAGTAAATATCGCTTTATAGTAGTAAACTTAATCATCCCGTTATAGTTATATAGTAAAGATTTTCATCAGCCAAGTTATATATAACAAACCTCCCTCGTTATAATAAACTAATCATCCGATTTGGCTGATATTATCGGTTACACAAAGTTAGGTGATTTTGGCTGATGCCCAAAGATCATAAAGAGATCCATCAATAGAGGATGGATCTATTGTAAGCAGTATCTGAAACTCTGAAGCTAAGTAAGCTACGTTTGCATGATGAGATGAGATTGGTTTTATGTGGGTGGGGAGATTAAGATCAACAACCTAATGGGAAAAGCAAGTTTATAGGACATTTACGTACACTTTTTACACTTTTTACACGCAGTTTAAAGCCACCACTTTTCGGTCACGTGAATCGGATAATAGGACGATAGCTTTACATAATAAAATCCTGCAACAAAAATTCTATTTTCTTAGTTGTTCATTTATAAATCAAATACCGTATACTGCCTTTAATTCGAACACCAACTTTCCGAGGTAATCGGCCGAATTATCGTAGATGGGGGGAATCATCGATTCATGGTGTGACAATGTGGAAAAGGTTTTCTAAGGATGCCTTTTATACTGTAATTTACGATAATATGAAACTTGACTAAATCATCTGCATGAATATTAATGTTATTGTTATCTTGTTGTTCAAGAAACGATAAAGATGAGTATAGGGTTTGGGGGCGTTTTTTACCAGTATTTTTTTGTAACGATCCATCAAACTCTTGTGATTTGGACGGCTGAATTTTAAATTATTACATATAGGGAAATGACGAATTAAAGTTGGGCTTTTACGATACCAAATTTATACAGTTGATCACTTACAGCTGTACGAACCGAATTATCGAGATTTCATATAAGATATTATTAAACGCATGTATTGTAAGAATCTTCGTTACTCATGTATAGCTAGTCGGATTTTTTATGCATGTTTGCTTCATATTAGAATCAAACATCGCAAGATTGCGATCATATTAGGCATATATAATCTACGCTGTTCCGACTTTATATTCTATGGTATAATTGACATATAACTTTATTTAAATAACGATAATACTATTATTTGTACCCACAGATAAACGATCAGCTAAATTTTACTCATCCGAAAATATTTTCCCTTGCGTTTTCCTTGTTAATAGCCTGCAATGTTGCTGGGTCTTTGGGATACGCAACATTTTTGACACTACGGATTGTTGTATTTTGCTCTTACCACCTGAAATGTCTCTAATCCTCTTTGTACATTTGCCACTAACTGAAATAGTATCACCGCTTCTTTTTTTAACAAAAAAAATACCGTTGTGCCTTGCTTTTATTGAGTTAGAACAAGTTTGTTTCTCTCCGTCTTTACCAAACGTCCGGAATTTTCGTTGGTCAAAATCATGTCGATTACCCCATAAAGGAATATACTGTGCGACGTTAAAAGTGTTGGATAAGTGTGCTGGATCTTGACTACAGTCAAACCTCTTTGTACCGATATTCTTATACCGATAACTGCGTATACCGATGAAATTTCTGAAAAATAAGTGTTTCTCCTTTTTTTTAATAATCCTAATCCATAATAAAGAAAATAATAATTGATCGCCGAAACTTTCATTGTTTTGACTATTCACTCTACTTTTTCCATTTTAAATTAATTTTTTAACTTTTAAATCCTCGCATAATGCCTTAAAACGTTAATTGGCTGTTCTTTTGGTTTATTTTTTTTATATAAATAAAAAAAAAATAAAAAAAAAAAACCACAAACGAATAAACCAAAAAACAAACTTTTATCACAAATTTACTAACTATTCTGCCGACCCCGCTGTTGAGGTCAGTGTTGGAAATATATAATTCTTCTAATTTACTCATATTCTTTAAATACTCCAAAGAACCTACTCAGCGAGCAATGTCTTCCGTATTAATAAAGTAACGGCGACTAAAACTCGGTCAATTAAAAAATCTTACTAAGTTGGATTGTGAAAGTATTTCGTGTACTGCTTATACCGATAAACCTCTATATTAGTTATACCAATTGACCAATCAACTTGTCTCAGTTATCATATATGTAGGATACATGTGTATTTGTATTATTGGTTTTGAAGCGTTAGGTGGTGTTAGTAGCGCAATAGAATTTCTGGTAAATCCTCCCGAGGATTTTGCTTATTATGTGTCAGAAACAATCAACAATAGATAGTTTTATTAACTCATAAGTATGTGATGAAATTAGATATATTTATAATGAGGTTTTCATAAACAAAGAGAGCCTCTGATTATACCGATAAAAGTCGTTATTATTATACCGATGTATAATCAATAAAACTCACAATTATTCCGTGTATATAGCTTAATTTTGACTAGATATAAAATTTGCCCAATTTTTGATAGATAGTGGTGTGACTTTACCAGGTTTTGATATCGTTCAGGTTTTTGTTTATTTCAGTGCCTTCATTATTATTGCAACATATAATTACGTGAAGTTAACCGACAAAGTAATGTTAACGATTAATTGCAGCTATAGTTTCTAATATAAATAACTGTAACTATGATTGCTACATCGTCTGTTATGCGCTTTGATATACCAAATACGTTACGATTTAACAATTTTATTGGATGACCGTAGTCGAATATGCGGGCGTAGTCATACAATACCAACCCAATTTACCAAAACGCAATGAGAGTAAGCTGTCATTTTACCCCATAGCTCAACCATTATTATAGTACTCCAAACACAAAATTATTGAATTGGACGTTTTTCGTTCCCAAGATTGCTTTGATAAGTTTGATTGAAATAGTTATATGGCTCGGATTTAAGGCCGGTCCTAAATATAATTACTGACAATTACTAATTTTCGCATGTACTACACAAGGTAGATACAAATTTTCCTGTAATACACAACACGTGCGACTATAAAGGGGTTCAAGGGGCCTCAGCATTCATGATAACTCTAAACAAAAAGTTGGCAAAATACATTAGCTTTGTTGCATTTATCGAATTTTTTGCTAATGTTACACAAAATCGGTATAGACAAGATAAAAAAGTGCATCTTAAACTGTAATATTCAAAATCGTTTGCATTTATTGAAAAAAGTCATAATTAATATAAAATTCAAATGTGTTTGATTCAGGTTGAGTTCATTTTCTTCAATAAATTTGCCTCTTATCTTGAGACATGCTAAACTTTCACGTTATTGGATAATGGACTGGTACACAAATAGTTGCACAAACTGGACGTCAACATTTTTAGTTGATTTATTAGTTTTTCTCTAAACCCTCATAATATAAAAGCCTTAGGGGTGTCTTTGCACCATAGCTTGTTTGAAAGTTCAGAATAAGGTATTAATGATCAAAATGCAGAAAGCATAATAACAATATTCTTATCAAAAATAAGTGTCTAATTTACCTACAGATTAATGATTTTTAAATGCAACAGTTGCCAAGGAGTAAAATTACTGCTACTAATAATATGCATGTTGCTGGTCAAATCATGTCAATTACCCATATAAGGAAATATACTGTGCGGACGTTAAAAGTGTTGGATAAGTGTGTTGGATTTCTTGACTATAATGTTTTATTCAAATTTTGTTTACCGTATACTACCGTGAATAGAGAGGTGCTTATTCACGATAGGATCGTCAACAACTCTTATCGACATTATTAAAATGATCGGCCATAACAGCGTTGAGGTTACCGTATTGCTTTGACTAAAGTACCCCGGATATTTTACTGTTTTTGTATAGTACCCGGGGTACTTCATCAGGGGGGGTACTTTGATGGGAGGAGGGTATATGTATATCTGTGTAAAGTACCCCCCCCCTATTACTATCAAAAATTTTGTTTTATATGAGAATATCCGCTTATAATACCCCGGGTATTCTACGCGATAATATTGATTTTTCCGACAATAGTACCCAGGTCTTTTTGCAAAATCAGGCCTCAAAATTGCTGAGGGGTACTTTGCTCGGGGGGTACTTTAGTCAAAGCAATACGGTATTCTGTATACTTACGTAATGAACTGTTAGTAGGAGGGTACGTCATGCAGTTAATCTAGATAATCTTGGGGGTGCTTATTCACGGCTGCCTTTAATTAGTCCCTAGAAATTCAAAAGTTCCTTTTTGTTATACCACCATTGTTTTCGTAACACACGATACAATGAATGTCGTTTTACGGGTGTTCGCGTGCGTCATGATGAAGGTTATATTATATGTATGCGGCATAGATCATGAGAAGAGAACAAAAATTTATTTGAAAGAATATTAAATCGGATGCGCCGGAGATACGTCTGCATTTAGGAATAGTAAAATAAGGATAATTTCATACATTTGATGGTACTCATTACAGTAATAGTCTGATTATGGAAACTTCTATTAACTATTATAGTTATACCTACTACAAGAAAAACCGTCGAAAACGAGAAGTTGAAACTGCTTGGTCTCCTTTATCTTCCTCTTCTTCTGGTACGTCAACATCTTGAACTTGATCTTTGACTGTATTTAATTCTTTAATCCATTCATCAAGTTCCTTTTGGTCTGACGCTTTCATATAATATTTACGTTTTGAAGTACTAATGCCAAAGACGTTTGGTTTTTTCTTCACCTCAGCAATAGTATCAACGTCGCTCATATCAATGATACCAATTAACTCGTACTCCTGATGTAAAAGATAGCAAATCAGAACTGTCATAATGCAAAAAAAAAAAACGACAGACAACAACAACAACAACAACAACAACAACAACAACACACATTAAACTATTTCATACCTTTTCATCTTTGTAATATGCTAACTTCGATGACCTTAAAACGAACCAACGTTTTTTCCAATGCTGCAATGATAAATACAAGCAGAGTTGCGAGCTTCAGATATTATGGTCATGAATTGTACGACTTATGGAAAAATGAATCCCAACCTTTCCTCTAACATTTCTCCTCTCTTGTCGCTTAAACAGATATCCTGCCTTGATTAACTGCTCGTTTAACGTTACTCGAGCTTCAATGGGGCTCATGACTTCCTCAGGTTCTGACTCGTAGCCTTGGCCGGGTTCTTGATTTTCACCTTCAGACTCAGAAATATCTGAGAAGGGAGTAGTCAGAATAACCTAACCCCATATCGAATGTCGCCTATCGTAAATATTCTAATAATGTTCATTGTGCTCGTTTCGTAAAAGAAAAAAAAGTTACGTACTGTGCGTTCTCTGAGAGGGTCATCACGTATAGCAGTATTTGACGTAGACATTCTTACACGGTTAACTTCTTTTTGAACTGTGAGACAAAGGTTCGGTCAAAGTTATATATCACAACAGACTTATACACAAAGTATCCCTACCAGAAGACGCTAGACTGATGCCTGGTTCAGTTATCAACTCTGGCATGCTTTTGTTAAATTTTCATACCAGAAGTTATTAATCAGGCTACGATGGTCGTAGCAATGGATGAAGAAATAGCAACAGCAAGAACAATAGTCTGTCCCAGTAGTGCACGGCGAGTATATGATAGTAAAAAGCTTGGCTTATTGGACAAATAGGCCGATCGATTGTGGAGGAAGGTGGTAATCGCACAACACTGTTCGAAAAGAAAGTAATGACTAACTTCTGCGCTGTTTTGGCTCTGGCGGACCAGGAAATAACGGTTGGTGCAACTCTCGGAATAAAGAGCGTATAAGGTGAATTCAACGAATATAAGAAGAAGGGCAAGGAGGATAATACGTGTAGACCACTCGCAACAATTCCTTGGTTGAATCCAGAGTCAACCTGTGCACCATGCTAATCTGTGGACATGTCACAAATTTGGGGAGATTAGTATATGAACAGTCATGTGACTCCTTCAATTTAATTAAGTAATTTCTGGACCGTTATTTTTAAAATCAACAAGCTTAACCATCAAAGATTTCGGGTATCTTGAAATTACGTAAATCAGCTAGTCCTGCAGAGTAACTAATGAAATTGCGCGATAATAATAACCGATTTTTGGCTACAAATTATCAACTGTTCAACTATGAGGATCGCTTGACCTGAGATGTGGCCATTTTCAAACGGAACTGTCGCTTCTCCTAACTATAAATACTTGACCTGTGAACCTCGTGTTGACTTTCAGATCAATCGATTATTCCCTTCCGATGGGATTGTTGAATATCTCTGTCTCAGTTCTGGTCCGAGTGACTGGGTTTTTGAACTGAGACAGGTCCAAACTCAGAGACAACAGGATTTAATTCGAAAACCTATAGATTGGAATACTTGTCTCTATCTAAAACGCGCCATCTCTTCCTAAGCGAATAACAATCGTAATGCCACAAAAATATCAACGAGAAGGCAGCACAACCAGCATTTCGAATGTAGCATGCTATATATCATTTGACAGCAGATTCTATATATAGTCAAACCTTTTATACCGATATGACAGCAACAAATATGGGTATATAAAATTTTTATTATAAATATCGGTATAAAAAAATATTTCGG
>CAJVPJ010000914.1:0-14610 GCA_910592205.1 Paraglomus occultum | reverse complement strand
TTTCCCTTTCTGTTCTAAATTTAGGTTTATTGTCGCCAGTTTTAATAAACTCAATTTCGTCTTTTTTGAAAGCTCCAATACTTGATGCGCTGAAATTTCTGATTCGTTGGATCTTATCCTCCCAATTGTGCTGAAGATATCATAAATCTTTCGAGCTGTAGCAATTCTTCTCTTTATAACATTAACAGAAGTACCACTGGGAAGTAATTTCTTAACATCAGCAACTATCTTATTCTGTGCCGTGCATAGGGGGATCGATATATTTAGTAACTCATTAAGTTTTTCTGCATCTGCTTTCCCGAACTGGTAATAAGACAAGATGACTTCTTTTTTCGTACGAATCACATTTCTCTCCGAGCGAGCGAGTAATTTTTCAGCTTGATCTATATTTTCATATAAGAGAAGAAACCCCTGTGCAGTCGAGGGGGGGTATTTCTTCCATTTCAGATGACGCGTCAGAATGGGGTAAATCTTTAGAAATTTCTCGAAGAAAAGATTTAACTTTAGGAGTATTTCCAGGTTTTAAAGCTTCTGCAAGATCACCGATATCCTCTTCAACTGCTTCTATATTTTTAATTCGATTTTGGCAATTTTTAACGAGGCAGGTAATGTTTCCATCAATTGCAAAAAATCCAATAGCACAGTTGAAATGTAAGATATGATTGCATTCCAAGACAGCGACTGGTTTTTTAATTGGTTCTTGGCAGATGCAACATGGATTGGGAATTTGGTTAAGAATATCTGATACAGAAGTGGGTGTATTCATGATTAAAAAATTGATTAATTTTCGGGAAGCGATTTTTGAGGTAGATGAGAAAAGTGATGGGGTTTTATACTTCTTGTATGAATGTACCGCTTATACCCCAAGCCCTTAAAACAACTGGAATCTGCTAGAAAAAAAGCTGAGATGATATCATTACCAAAGGTAGTCTTGCTTTGATACGTGAAAAATAAAACGTGCCACCAATGATCACGTAAATGGAAATTTTCTCGATGAACATCAATAGGCTGACGAAATCCAAAAAATGGAGCGATTCTCTCGAAACAGCAAGCAATGGCATCTATAAGTGAAAATTGGTCTATTAGCATATATACACAAATGTGGGGTTTATTAGCGGAGCAAGCAAAGTGCTAAAATTTGCTAAATGTTTTATTCTCCAAAATCGCTAATTATTATAACGAAGGAGTAAAGGTGTCTCAGATATTTTTTTCTTCGCCTTTTTATATAAAAAATTACAAATCGGAACTTATTTATAGATTTGGACGGGAAAGGGTGAGAAATTGCCAGAACTTTTTATTGCAAAGTGGCCTATAGGGAAGACTCAGGGTATGTAAGTACCTTTTTTCCAAAATAAGAGTCATGGGTACCCACACGCTTTACGTATTAGTTAGATTAATAATTATCTGCTCTTACCATATTGACATCAGCAATCGGACTGCTGTTACTGTATCACCAATTATTACAAATCAATTGATCTTTTAACTAACCTGATTAATTTATTTTTATAATAGTCTCGCTTTTGATCTGCGTTCTTTAATGAACGGAAGTACCAAAAAGTATCTCCCGGGATTTGCCGATCACTTCTGCCAGGGTAATGCGTGACTGTTAGAGTACCCTGATCGTTACTATTGATTGCGTAACACACTACATTTTATTGCTATAGATCCAGTTTTATGTGTGAAGAAAGAATTCTTTATTATTTATTTTTTTCAGTGGTTAAGTTAGATCTGTTTGTTTCATTTACAATAGCTTTAAAATAGCAGAAGAGCTTCAATTGTTTAGCGTAAGCATGTTGAAAAGTTTAGAAAATGTAAAGACGTATCTAATTCAACAAGAGGGTGCCAGCAGCTATTAAAAGCTGTTAATAGTTTGGCAAATTCATTCGTGAAAAAAGGATAAATTCGATGAAACAAAGTAGTATAACACAATTCTTAGTTAACAATTAGGAATATTTTATGTCAAACCTTTTCCGTAGAGTTGGCTGGAAAGTATAATAATAATAAAGGAAAATCTGTACATTATTAAAATGTTTTTCCTAATAAGGAAACCCTCTATAAATGCAAAACCTCCATAAATGCAACGCAGCACTCGGTCCCGAGGTGTTGCATTTAGGGAGGTGTCACTGTATGATAAATGCTTAATTTACTTTATAATAATAAGTAGTCATGCAGTAATAAATAGTAATTCCGACTGTGCATATCTTCATTGTGATCACTTACGCAAATAATCCCGGAAACCGGAATTTATCGTGCTACTACTTACTACTACTAATACTCCAACTTAGCTTGATATAAGTTTTGACATAATTGTTATTATTATTGGCCTTACGGAAAGTTATTTGTTACGAGTTTACTTCTGCAAGTTGTGAAGGTGCGGGTCCGTATCATTTCACCAACAGTTCATTTTGCCAACAATTAATTACCTAAAAGGGATAATTTGAAACAATGTTGGTAAACATTTGTCGGTGGAATGATTGTCCTACAATCTAAAATTACCGTAATATTAAAAAATTGTGCCAATTATTTCATCGCATGCATCGACAAGAAAGCGATTAAACTTATCAAGCTCCAAAAATTACATTCGATATCTCTCAATAAACTATGTTTTTGGGATTCACTTATTTAACGAGGTTATCCTATAATGCGTTATAATTTTGATGCTGTTCGTCAAATTTACACGTTCCTATAATAATAATAATAATAATAATAATAATAATAATAATAATAATGGTATTAGCGATGATAAGCAATAATTATTCATTTTATCCAATTTTGGTAATACAACAAATAATCAACTGATAGCTATAATTTCCCTTCTCTCTTCATCTTATAACGACACAATTTTTCTTCGTCATCGAATCAATCTTTTTTGTTTGATAATACGGAGGATTACTCCAAAATTAGTAACGCAGTCAATATGTGTAGATCATATATAGTATAATCTTGATATTTGTAATGATATATGTAGTAGGTGGTGGTGGTGGTGTGGTGGTATTAGGAGTGGTAAATTATTGGTATGTATGATGTTAACATTATTGATATTTAATATCTAAATACAGAATTGCAATATTGTGTATTGGTTCGGTTGATCAGCAGTTATGTCAGTACAGGAACTGAGACAGTTCCCACACTCGAATATAATGGGTTCGGCAAGAATCCATACTTCCCTTAAAACTGGGCATTTGAACGGGGCAATTCATACTAACAAATGCCTGTCAATGTAAATAAGGTTTACTAATCTTGTAATCGCAATATTCAACGTCGTTACCATACAATTATAGACATATCAATTTTTGCGTTGGACGAATAAAAAATCGTGATTTGCAATTTTTTTTTGCAATGGTATGTATAAATTTGGTCAACATATGAGTAGTTTGTTAAAGATCGACATTATATCTGTGATGTAATAGGGCATTTACACGGTGGGGTATTACACAACTGCCTGAAAATGCTAATTTCTTTTCATAAATGCTTAGTTCCACGATATAAAAAATCCATATATAAATATCAAATTTCTTTCTATCTTCCTCCTTTCATTGATATCTTTCGGCCACCTTCTACACGTCGACGCGTTTTATCTGTGAATAACAGTGCGACAAGGCCATGGCCGGTTCGCGGGACAGTGTTACGTCCAATGGCAGCTCTAGTTCTTCGACTGCTCGTTCGTGGGGTTTGGGATCTATTTTCAAGGGGCTTTCAGAATACAAAAAGAGGCTTAACTTGCCTAACCCTGGTACTTTCGAGGGTCTGCATCGGGAAGTTAAGAGTGAGTATGACCTTTGCGTTATGGGTGGCCGAGGAATGGGGGCATGTACATATTATTGATTACCGGAAAGGAAAGAATGCGCGTGAATAGACGCGCCTTTGGATTATGTCCGATTATACTGATCCGCCCTTTATAGCTACTTTCCTTACCAATCATCTGTTCGATGGGGCACGGGCTGACTTGACAAAGGTATTATCACAAAATTTCCAAGTAATGCATCAATTCACACTTGGATCATCTGCTGGACAGCAGTCATATAACTTTGGAACTGCATATGTTGGGACAAAAGTAAGCATATACTCATTTATGCGATCTCCTGCGAAACATTACTTATATTCCTACGGAATATACAAATGGTTTTATTTGGGAATGTTCATACAGATTGTCTTTTCATGCATCATCAGACTGTCCTTCACGGTACTGTCGACACAGATGGTAACTTGTCGGCACGTGCAAATTATATGTGGACCCCTAATTTTGTAACGAAGATTCAGGCACAGGTAGGAAAGGCCGTTGGAAACGACTACATTATTGTTTTGATTGCTGTTTAATTTCATTATGGCTATTACGTCTGTGATCTTGTTATTTTCTAATACTTATGATCGATGCTAACACTATTGTTGTCACTACTCATCTTAATGTGCCTTTGCATCAGCTATCACCAACACCGGGACACTCAATGCTCCAGCTGGAACAAGATTACCAAGGCTCAGATTACTCCATCAATTTCAAGACAGTCAATCCATCGCCAGTAGATTCCACGGGCATTTTCATACTAAGCTATCTGCAATCAGTAACTCAGAAATTGTCCCTGGGTACCGAGATAGTGTATCAAAAACTAACATCTGATTTAGAGGAGACGGTCAAGCAGTACGTTATGAAGTATACTGGCAAAGATTATATTGCTACATTAAATTATCAGGAAGCAGGAGCATTACAAGCATCTTATTATCAGAAAATAAATGAAAAAGTGGATTTCGGTACCGAGCTGCAGATGTTACTTGACGGCGGCAGAAGGGCTGTATGCACTGTGGTGAGTCTATTGATAAGACAAGAGAGGGAAGAAAAATATGACCGTTTGAGAAACACGTTAGACTTGCACAAAAGCAAACACATGTCACGAATAATATGAACGATCAGTTTATTTATCAATCTCATAATTTACCATGCTTGAAGGGAGGTAAATTCGACTTTCGTGCCGCGACAATTAGAGGACAAGTAAGTTTAATTATCTTGATTGTGTTACAATTGTTGGCGTCAAACGCATCTTGAAATCGTTTATCTCTGCTGAAAAAAATCCTAGGTCGATACAACAGGACGTGTGAGTGTGGTTATAGAAGAGAAGATTGCCCCTGGTTTTAGTTTTCTAATTACTGGCGATATGGAACATGCCAAGGTGCGTAACGAGGTGTTTGCCGATAGAAGTTTTACATACTAGTACGTAATAATCAATATACGTTTTATGATTTCTTGCTTGCAGGGACAATCACGATTCGGAATTGGTATTCAAATGGAACAATAGAGTAAAAAATTTTATCTTACTATAATAAAGATATTAAAATTGTGCTTACAAACTTGCATTATTGTTACTTGAATGTGCGCAAAGATTATCAGGAACGATCTCTTGCTCGATCAACGGAGGCCTTTGTGGGAAGCTTTTACGTTGGATGCTTTCCTTATGTTTGTTCATTCTCCGTTACGCTAATTTTCTATTTTTCGTTCTTGATACATTTTACAAGTCTTTTTTTTTTTCAAGCTACTCGAGGATTTTTGATTTATGGAATGGCACAGTAACCTTGTTGATTGAATGTAAATATTTCATATTATACTTTTTATAATAATTCCGTGTAGACAATAATATTCTTTTTTGTATGAATGTACGTGTTAGTTCTTTTTATAAACGTGTATAGCATGCGTTTCCAAACTTATATCACAATATTAAAATTAGTTGTATTATAATATCGATGACGTCACTCAATACATTAACATTAATAACATTAATATTAAGGTCTTAATCTTGCCGTACAGATAATTTCTTTCGAGTATTAGTATTGCATATAATGTCGACCTCAGACGCTGAAGAACGGACAATCCTTTTTGACAATTCCCAAGAACTATCAGAAGCCTTTGAGCTCCAGAATCTCTCCGGAGATGAGGATGAGGATGAAGACGAGGATTATTCGGATAACGACCAGCAAACCTTTTTTCGTAGACCGAGCGAAGTCTTTGATTTTGACGATCACAGAATTCCCTTGTCTCTTTCGGAAACCCAAAAACGACCTAGTCAGTTGAAGAAGGAAGTTGGTTTTATTAATGGGTTAACGCTAGTCATTGGATTGGTAATCGGCTCGGGAATCTTTGCTTCTCCCGGACCGGTGGCTTCGCACGCGGGCTCCGTTGGGATGTCGCTGGTGGTGTGGTTTGTATGCGGCGTGTTGGTTTTTACGGGTGCTCTGTCTTATGCAGAACTGGGTGCTGAAATACCGCTGTCGGGTGGTGAATATGCGTATTTGAATCACGCTTATGGGAGCTTGCCCGCGTTTCTATATAGCTGGACGGCAATTACCTGTTTAAAGGTAGGCAAAAATCTACAAGCTATATTTGCAAACCGGGTATTGATGCTAACGCACGTTTCTACATTAGCCTGGTAGTAATGCAATTATTGCCACGGTTTTTGCTGAATATGTTAACCGTATAATCTATCATACTGCTTTTGAGAACGAATCGGATCATCCGACAGAGAAGACACATCAATGGTTCAACAAGATAATGGCAACCATCTGCATTATTGTTGTTTCTTTTATTAATGCGTATTCGGTTAAACTGGCCACTCGGACACAAGACATCCTCACAGCATTTAAGCTTGTCGCGTTGGCTGTGATTACTATCATTGGATTTGTTGTTCTTGGGAAGGGAGGGTTGAAAAATAATATCGAGGGAGGTATATTCGAAGGTAGCTCTACAACAGCAGGAGACTACGCATTAGCGATTTATTCAGGTGTGTTTTTTCACCATCATCAATCAAAAACGGTATTGAGGAATTTTTGTTGACGTGTTTGAAGTTTGATTGAATTTAGGGCTCTGGGCATACGATGGCTGGTAAATGTTTATCTAAAGGTAATATATTGTTTATTGGCGACTATAACCCATTTTTTGTTAATGGTTTCGACTAATTAATGCCTTAGGAATAATTTAAATTTTGTTGCTGGCGAAATGAAGAATCCTGCGCGTGATTTGCCACGGGTGACAATGGTCGGTCTTCCAATAGTGATTCTTTGCTACTTGCTGACAAATGTGGCCTACTACGCTGTTCTTCCATCATCCGTAGTGACTAAAACGAATACAATAGCTTTGGTAATTAGCTTTGCTTTGTTCAGCGTGGAAGCTAACCCGTGCTGCTTTTGATGCGTAACTGAGATTTTAAATTTGTGTTACGTAGGATTTTGGAAGACAGGTATTCGGCGGTGCTGGCGGGATTTTATTTGCGCTTCTGGTAGCGGCTAGTTGCTTTGGAGCTGCTAATGGTAGTCTCTTTACTGGCGGCAGAGTGATATATGTTGCCAGCAGAGAAGGTTATCTGCCTGCGGTATTTGGAAGGATTCACTCAAAATGGAACACGCCAACGATGGCGTTAGCATTGCAAGCAGTATTAACAATTATCATGATCATTCCTGGAACATTTACCACACTCGTTAATTTTTATTCGGTAGCTGCATGGTTGTTTTATTTTTTGACGACATTTGGATTAATAGTTTTAAGATGGAGGGAACCAACGCTAAACAGGTTGGTGATTTTACAAGAAGAATGGCAGCCGAATCATCGAGTTGGTTGCATACATTATATATTTAATGGTTTATCTTATCGTTGCATATAGGCCATATCGTGTTTGGATAACAACACCGATTATATTCTGTTTTGTTTCGCTATTCTTGATAACAATGCCGTTTGTTATGGTGCCATTGGAATCATTAGCCGCTCTTGGCTTTATAGTAGCGGGCGTTCCATTGTGGTACATGCAAGCCAAGTTTAACGAAATATGGTCGACGAAAGGTAAAAGTTATTTTGACATAATCAATTGATTCTCTATTATGATGTACTAACAAAACACAAACGAACTTTGTAGGTATCAAACAGTATCTAGCTTCTTTATCACAGCGATTTCACCAATGGAGAAGTCATTCACAATATCAACAACAACAGCCAGAAACTGTTGAATTGTCATAAAAGTAAATTATTGTAATCAATAGACTAATATAGACTCTTAATTTAAAAAAAATGGATGTACGTTGTGCCACAATAATCAACGTGTTATAAATAAATAGGCGTTCTGGGATAAGCTTCTCGTTAATAACTTCTTCCTATTTGGACACACAAATTTCTGAGATAGCTTATTCACGTCATTCTTATCGTCATAAAATGCGACTGAGGTCTTTTGTCTCTTTAGACCGCTGACGTGCAACATACGCCATTGATATTGCTTACGCATAGCCAGAAATATTTGTAAACCATCGCGCGAATATTAATATGCACTGTGGAAATGAAAAACACTTTCTCGTATCTTTCGCTTATATTCACGTGCACATTGACCGGTAAAGAAATTCGATTAACTTACATAGAAATGCATGCCAAATATCTAATTGTGGCGCCAGACCCCTGAAATATGTGGCGTTATGGCTCATGCTCACTACTCCCTTGTTGACAGAAATATCAATTAATTACATGCCACGTAACTGAATTTTTTTCAACCAGGCAACACACAAAACAATGGTATGTAAGGTTACTTTGGTTTCAAGAACATGTCTTTGAGTAGATTACAACTAACACTGCTTTATAATAGTCGGTCGCGGACGCTCTCGAAACACAACATGAGGATATGATTGTGGGTAAACAAATTATAAGAATTAACCAATTTTCCACTGACGAATTCTGTGAACTGATTACCCCATTCTCTATCTACCATGAATTTTCAGCATGACGCTGAGTTAGACTATTATGGTAAACGTCTAGCCACTTGTTCGTCAGATAGAACTATCAGAATTTTTGAAATTGATGGAGAAACCAAAAGACTCGTCGAAACTCTCAAGGGGTATGGTTAACGTTTCACTTTGTTTTTCGTGGTTTCGTGATACTTATAGATCTGAATGAAAATGACTTACACTTCTAGACACGAAGGGCCAGTATGGCAGATTGCTTGGGGGCATCCTCGTTTTGGGAACATATTAGCTTCATGCTCATATGATTGCAAAGTTATAATTTGGAAAGAGCAGGAAGGAAGTTGGTCGAAGATTAAGGAATATCATGAAGTACATACCGCATCTGGTAAACATATCGACAATTTAACAACGTAAACGAAAAGATAGTGACGATTCTCCCACCTGCAAAAGAAATCTTTATCTAATTGATCAGTGAAATGTTGGTTGGATATGCGGCAATTGTTACTGATCACTGATTAATCTTACAGTAAATTCAGTTGCTTGGGCACCTGAAGAGTTTGGTCCCATCCTCGCCTGCGCTTCATCTGATGGAAAGGTATCCGTACTTACTTTCAAAGGTATTCCTTTTAGCGGCATCTTGTCCCATTATTGCCGCGTTTTTCCTTTTTTTAACAATTCTTCGCTTGACCATTAGACGATGGTACTATGGAATATACTCATTTTGAGGCTCATCAAATCGGAGCCACTTCAGTTTCATGGGCACCATGTACAGTACCTGGATCACTTGTTCAGACAACAGGAGGAGCATCAAACGTGAACACGTTAAAGAGGCTTGCAACTGGGGGATGTGACAATCAAATTAGGATTTGGGTTTGGAGGTTAGTTTATCGAATAATTTACAAGAGATGTGAGGAGAAAGTTTTATTATTAAGACTGTAATATCTAACTTCATATTTTTTCTCTTGGCGCTTCTTTCAAGGGAACAAGAAAACTCTTGGAAAGAAGAACATGTCCTTGAAGGGCATACAGATTGGGTACGCGACGTTGCGTGGGCCCCCAATATTGGTCTTCCGAAGAGCTATTTGGCTAGCTGTTCTCAGGTTAGTATATTCCACTTTTCGCAACCAAAGTTCATATGCAAAGACTGGATCACCATACTGATTAACACTGTTGACAGGATAAGCATGTATTCATCTGGACTCAAGATAGTCCGAACTCGACATGGACAAAGAAGGCTTTGCGAGAAGACCGTTTCAATGATGTGGTTTGGCGTGTCAGTTGGTCACTATCGGGCAATATTTTAGCAGTGTCTTGCGGAGATAACACAGTGACGCTCTGGAAGGAGAATTTAGCTGGCGAGTGGGAGATGCTGAGTGAATTTGCAGATCAATAAAGCTACAAGGTATGCGAAAATTCAAATAGGCATTAACAATGTCTTGGTTAATTTAACGTGACGGTTTAATAGCTATACTTGAATCGGTTCCAGACTCTGACAAGTTGGTTGTGTAATTGAATTTGTTATTGGAATACACAAGTTCCCAACATCAGGTCGTCGAAGGATAATGAATTAATAGATATTATATAGAGTTTGACTCACGTCTATGTTATCTGATTGCCGATTGCGGCGCTCGAATTATAAACAAATTCAAAATAAAAATGTTGTACAGTGCCGTCTCAAAAGTTACCTACATTTGAAATTAAATAAGAATTTGGCATAACGAGCAATGCAATTGCCGTAAAATTAATAATGAAGTTAGCACCTTTAGAGGTAATAACAATTGCGATAAGTCAGGTAGTATGATTGTAAATTTACCTAGGGCCGACTTTTAACTTACCGAAAACGTTAAAATGCGACTTGAATATTTAAAACCCGTTAAAAATTAATACACGTATAACTTTACACAAACTTATATTCATTTAAAAGCGCGCGAAAGAAGCGCTATCGTATTTACAAAAAATTGCCCGATTACCTTACTTCTTTGTTGAGAAATCGAATTTGAATCTAGCCGTGAGACTAATACTGAGTTTAGCGTATCTAGTATGTAAACGGTCAGGTTCACTTATACCCAACTTCAATCGACCGAAACGTGAAAAATTAAATTTTTCGACCTGAACGTTTACAAAAATAAAATTTATGCTACGATCCGATGCAAATGAGTATATTTCTCGTGTAATCCGGGCCGTAAAACAACCAAATCGTCACGCAGGCGAGCGAAGCTTCGGCCTAGGCTCAGCATACCATTAGGACCTTTGCCGATAATTTCGTCTTCATCAAGAACGTAATAAATTTGTGCTTACCTGTAGATCGGAATGGGGCACGTGAACGTTTTGCGCACTGTATGTGCGTCAATGCCTTACCTCTTGTTCTAAAATGCTTATTTACTAATTTCTTTGTTGTTCTGTTAATTTCGTATTTTGTTGTAATATTTTCTCTCTAATTTAGCCTTAACTAGATGTTCTTTGAATTTTTTTAATAAATCTTTCGCTTCTTCTTGCGATCATTGTATTGTAAGCCATTTCGAAAATGTTGGCACGTGTCACATAAATCCGTTCGTGGACTCATAAGGGGTTAATTGGTGCCATGACTTACGAAACGCATCATATTTTAACAATTTCAACGTACTATTATTTTCAAGACCAGCAATAAAATTACATAGACCGATTTATTACTCGTTTCGGCTGGCAAATAATGTAAGCGATTGAGTAATGCGATTAACATTTCTACCCAGACTTGGTAATCTATGAATATTAGCAGAAATTTTTCACGGCAGCAGCAACGGTTATATCAATGGTTATCTTGGTTTTCCATCGCGGCATTCGTTTATGTTACCATAAACGCGCGGTATTATACCATTTGTTGCTAGATGGTTTCTGACGTTTTCGAAGCGAGTTCGACCAATTCCTAACATATTGAGATAGGTTTTTTGACAGAGCGATCTCAGCGTAAAACGTTCGCTTATTAGTACGCGTTTTCTGTTTAAGACGCCGGCTGGCGGTTATTTCTCTACCATTTATTGCTTTCAGTTGGGCCATTAAAATATATCTTGTTCAGGTCTAGAGAGAGCTTGAAACGTTTCACATAATTCGGCTCTCGAAATCTTTTTTGAACAATCACATACACAATTGCAACCTGTCTCCAAGAAACGCATGGCTTTTTCATGTTCAGTTGAACTACTATAATTATAATTTTTCATATACGGGTAATCCTATATACAGTATTTCGTAATTCTGGATGGGTTATCATCAATTAATTATGTAGTAACTATTGGATAGACTGACTAGCAGATTTAAATCAGAGCAAATTTTATTAATAACAGATAACCAATCAGGAATTCTGTGTTATATTAACGTCTATACATGAACAAGGAACAGAATCTACAGGCAATTTGACTATATTATTTTATGCAATGCATTTGCATTTAATACTACAATTTACATTTGACTTCTCATGCTTGTCATGTCTGTTTAAAATATAATTACAAAAAATTCCCTCTATTACTATAGTAAACTGACACTATAGTAAAGAAGCATAGTCCACTGCTGCACTTGTTTATTGCAAAAACTTTATTAATTTATAAAATTATTGGATTTGTTTAGAGATGTTGATAACCAGTTTGAGTCAGCATAAGCAAGGATTGGACGATACATCTGTGCTGCTTTCATAAGTTATTAATCTTTAATTCAGTCATTATTATTTGAGATCATTGAACATAGCTGTAACAGCAGCAACCTGATCAGTAGGTTGAATCTCTTCAATTTTTGAGAGGTCAACAAAGATTGCATGCAGGTGGTACACTCCAAGGTTTTGTGTATATGTAGCATTCTGAATTTTTCAAGATCATTATAATTATCTAGTTTGTCTTTGTGAGCATATCCAAAATATGGCATAACCAGTGCAGGCTGACCACCTATAAACTTTGCTTGGACATTAATGTCCCATGCTAATACATCATTCCAATTATTTGCTTCAATCTTCATCTTACTAAGTAGATATAGAGTCTCTCTCTCTTCTTCAGTATTTCTATTTTAATGTTCTTCTGCACCTGCCAACCAAAGTGGAGTTTGTTGAATGTTTGTTGCGAGCTTGATTACACACCATTACCTGACTCAGTGGTGGCTAGTCAGACTCAGCCTTCTTAACCACTTCCCAGGTATGCCAAGCAGATATATTTTTCGGCATTAATATTAATATGAGGCACTGACCCAAACTTGACTTGCTTAAGTCCCAAAGGCAGATCTGTCCATTTCCATGCTTGATTATCCATTTCAATATAAACTCGATTGCGATCTACCAAATAAACCTTGTCTCTTGGGGTAGAGGCCATCTTATGCAAAACTGAGGTAATCACATGAGCGAGACGCTTGTCATCTGAAAACATTGTAGATGTTACAAGACGTAATCACTGTGTGTTTCTTATTCTTACTAACAGCTTTGACAATAACTGGATTATCTTCATCCGGGAATATCTTTTGTGATGAATAATTGTCCGGAGTGGAGACAGAGTCTGACTTGGCTATCATATCAGTATCTTTCAACCAGACTGTCTGTATGTGGATACAATATTTACGTGGAGGTGCTGAAAAGTTTTGTCGTTGATTCTTTATTTCCAGAACATACATAATAATTATCAATAAAACTATTCCATTCCCTCAAAGCACTCTCCATTAACATCTATGCAACGTTGCAGACGATTCTGCCAACTCTGGAAAGACCTCTCATAGTCAGCTTTTGGGAGCAATCATTGACCTAATTTTGTTAAGGAAAGAATAGAAAAAGAATGACAAATTATTAAAGGTCGTTATGTATTTATTTATTGGTTAGCCTAAAAAGTGGTACAAAAAACTCATCAAGATGGTTCTTTGGTTGGTTGGTTTCAGTGACTGCCTGAACAGCCCTTGCCAAATGTTCAACTTTATTAAAAATTTTCCCTTCAGTTCTTTTTTGATTCGAGGGAATAAGAAAAAATCATAAGGGGCAAGGTCCGATTATATGATGAATGGGGGAGAAGTGCACAACTGCTGACTTACAGTGTGACACGAAATTATTGATAATAAATTTAATTCAAACGCGAATATCTCAACCAATTTGGAACCGAAACGCGTCATATAAAAAATAAAACAAAGTATTGATTCGCGGTAAACATTAAATTCATTTTTATTCCTTCTTTAACTTTTTTACTTCCGTAAATTTTTAATGCAACCGATCTTGAGACACAACGCCAAACCGTATTACATTATTGGAACCAAGGTGTACGTTCTGCAAAAGAAATACATCTCTCACTATGATTCCCATCCCAACTATCTATTACAACCTTCGAAACTAGTGCTGTAAAGCACAAGAAGGGTGCTGGTCGATCATCAATTATCCAGGACGATCGGTTAGTATGTACGACTGCGATCCAACCATTTCCCCGGGAAACGATTCGGAGACATATGCATAATTCTGGTTATGAAAAAGATGTCCTGAAGGCCACACCTATGCTTACAGAAATGCATAAAGTCCAAACGGGGTTGAGTGGGCCCAAAACATCTTAACGATAACTGGACAAGGACCCTGTTTACTGACGAAACTGCATTTCAACTCTTCAGAAACACTGTTGAACATTGGTATAAGCTACTCGCCCAATACCAAAGGATCGAACTAAGATTTTTGTTTGGGGAGGATTTTGCATTAAGGGTAAAACAAGTCTCTTTTGTTTTAAAATATTATGGATGCAAAATTTTATGTAGAAAGCTTAGAAAAACATATTCCAGAGGTTAATAATCTGATGGGTAAGAGATGGCGGTTTCAACAAGAGAATGATCCGAAGCATATGAGCCGCCTTGCCAAATCATTTCTTCAGGAAAATGTTCCTAAAGTTATTGATTGGCCTTCTAATAGCCCTGATCTTAATCCCATCGAAAACCTCT